>ML807637.1:270669-280884 GCA_009831015.1 Picea engelmannii
TTGTTGAGAAGCTGGGAGCAATTATTGTAAAACTTCACAAGAAAAGGGCCGAATGCAAAAGCCAGATGGAAAAGCAATCTGTCCCATAGGCTATTTTTAGCCTCGTGGACGTTAAAAATACTTTCTTTCTTTCTTTCTTCTTTTGACTTGAGTTAAGATTGTCATTGTTTTATAAGGAGCCTCTTTACCTGGGATTTTAATAAATTTATAACTCAACAAGATGTACATTGAATTAAATTATTAAAATAGGCTAAATTCTAAGTTCATTATTGCTCTATATATTTTCAAATAAATGTCTGAATCGATTAGGTGATCTTTGTATTTAATATTTTACAAAGTATTGATAAACATGTAAAAGTACGATGGATGCAAATTATTTGTTGGCATGCCCCTTACTCTTACATCACCCAATCCAACATAAAATTTGGCTCGACAACAATCGTTCATACGGACTTCGATTTTGGCACTACGAATATGACCATAAGCTAAACTAGGTTTCTAAATTCCTTGGCAGCTCCCCGAGCTTCGAACTCTCGACTTGGGCAATTCCATGCATTGGGAAACAAAAAACCCTATTGAATCACTCTATAAACTAGCCCTCAACAAAATTACAAATGCAATCATGTTAATAGCTTGGAAAAAATGGAGGAAATAGGCATGCCTCGTGAACATGATATTTATTCCAATGTAACATGTTGGGATGTACAGTAACTCAATGTGTCTTCATCCTAGCCAATGCATTAGAAATTGGCAATTTTGTATTTATTGCTTATTCAATGCAGTCTCATAAGTCATAGTTAGCTTAGCTAGAAACTTTAAAAATGGAGCCGATCAATCAACCTGGTGGTGATGTTGGAAAATTGGTTGTCATTTATGTCAACCTTAGAAGAATCCCTAAACCAAAACCCATAAGCCCCTAAAAGTGATGATGATGTGTCCACTTGAAGAAGCCTTGAAGGAGCCCTGACATAAGTGTATATAACTCCAAAGTGGTCCCCTTATGGCGTATCTTTTAAGCATGGCCTTCACGTGATGAGATAACATTTGGTTGTTTCCAGATGCCCACTTTGAGTTGTACACAAATGGAGCCTTGAAGAATCCCTAAAACCAAGTGAAGAAGCCCCTAAAGTCAAGTGAAGAAGCCCCTAAATCCAAAGGAAGTCCCTAAAGCCAAGTGAATAATCCCATAAAACCAAGAGAACAAGTCCCTAAATTCAAGTGAAGAAGCCCCTAAATCCAAGAGAAAAATCCCCTAAAATATTTAGTAAAGAAGCCCCTAAGGTCGACCATCCTTAAGGAAGAGGTGTGACCCAAAAGTTACAACTCTTGGTCACACCCCCTCATGTAGAGAAGACTCATAGAAATAAGCGGAGCCTAATTTGGCATTTGTATCACACCAATTCGACCTAGCCTAGGAACATGAGCGAATTTCCAAGGGAAGATGAAGTAAAGAAGGACAAAATTCCAAGGGGAAGATGAAGCCTTGTGATGATTTGTTCTAAGGTTTTCTTCGAAGGTTATCTTGACATTTTTTGATATAAATTTTTTATAGAATGATTCAAATAGCGAAACTTGGAGGTGTTTTAGAAGAGATAACGAAGAATCTCTGGTTCAAATTTCAGTTCTTGACTCATTACAGGTTTGGAGTTATACTCAGTGGAAGTTGAGGTTTTTAAAACTAGGGTTTTCTTCTTCAAAACGAGTCATCTTTCCAATTTCACTATAACTTTTTTCGGGGACGATCCAAGGAGAAAAACGTGGAGGAATTTTAGAGAATATATTGAAGAATATTGAGTATAAGTTTCAGATCCTGATTCATTACAGGTATGGATATATACTTGTTGGAAGTTAAGGTTTGTGACTAATCCAAAAACTAGTCTCAAATAGGTGTTAGAGATAAAATGGTTATATTTGAAGCTTGGTAGGTCCAAATTGAATCCCAATTGTTGCATTAGAAGGACCACATATCCTAATATCTGGGGTCCAAGTTTAAGAATCAAAAACATAAAATTGAGCTCGTGGCGAATCTTACAAGTTTGCATATTTGAGGTACAACTCTGAACAATTTTGTATGCAGATTTAAGAAGCGAGTTTGGGATTGTATTTGAAGGTTGATTTGATGATGTATCATCATTTAAAATATTCCAAGGGGATTCATGTCTCCTTCCATTAGGTGTTCGAAAACTTGGGGAGTGGGTGCTTCCTTCAAGTTGGTGCTTGTAAAATCTTGAAACTACTTAAGAAAAGTTTTCGTGGTTTTCTCCTAGTTGGGTTTCCACGTAAAAATCGATGTGCAATGTGTATGAGTTTATGTGATGATTAATGACATGATTAATGGTTAATGTTTATGTAGTGCTTGAAGGTTAAAATTGTTGAAATAACTTTATACTGATTCACCCCCCCTCTTAGTAATCTTGAATATTCTAACAAGTGGTGGATTTAAGTTTATTTATTCAGATCTAGCAAGTTGGCAGCACCCTGGCAAGGATTATGTACACTTTGCAATCTCAGTTCCCGCTAAGCCGCACATGCTTGTTAATGTTTTTAAGCTCTATTTATCCTACATTTTCTACATAATTGAACTTGCTAGAGAACTTCTGGCAATGGGTATCAATGGAAGAAGTTGAAACTT
The DNA here is from genome assembly GCA_009831015.1 of Picea engelmannii. Lineage (NCBI taxonomy): Eukaryota > Viridiplantae > Streptophyta > Pinopsida > Pinales > Pinaceae > Picea > Picea engelmannii. The sequence goes on from ML807637.1 coordinate 273,302, forward strand.
GTGTCAACCATCTTTTTGTCAAGCTAATGCTCGTGGATTTTGATTATATTCTTCTCAATCATTTTTAGTTGCCCGTGCTCCCTCACTCTTACATATATTTTACTTGCTAATTCATTCCATCACTTACTAATTCATTATACAAATTTTTTTGTTTAGTATTCATTTTTCTAACTAGAAATATTTTCTTTCTTTTAATACCTATGTGCAATTCTTTTAATACCTTTGTGCAATTTTAAAGAGGGGTTCTTTTTTAAAATCTTGCACATAATGTTTTGGGTAGAAACTTCTCGTTTCAAAATTCCAAAACGTCGTAGAAAAAATCATAATAACATTTATTTCTTGAGAATGCTTAGAGCTAGCCTCTTAGTTTCCTAATCAACTTCAAATAAACGTGGATTACCTAAAGTATATTTTTAAGGCCATGATTTTGGTTTCAATCCCTAAACATTTTAAAATTGCAATTTTATCAACTTTAAATTGCTATGTGAGAGTCCTTCTTAAATCTCTTGATATAAAACAACCATGAAAAAATTTCAATCTGAACAATTGGTTGCGATCTCATTTGCAACCATGGAAAAATTTCAATCTGAACAATAAATTACAATCTCAATCACAAATTTTTAATGTCAAATTCCAAAGAATAATATGTTTGCTTATTATTTTTTATTAAAATGTGTTCATTTATGTAAAATAACAATAATTTTGTGGATATAATGAATTCGAAAGAAAATTTTATTTTTTTTATGAAGTTTTATTAAAATTTTATAACTTTTTATGTAACCATTTTTAAATTTTTAAGATTGTAAAGATTTGGAAGGATGATATTCTATATTTGCAATTTTTTTTTATGACAGATTTACTTAATGTACACTTGTCAATTGAAGTACAATATTTTTTTAACCTTTCATCCTTGAAGGGTTGGATGATTATATGCCCTTCCAACTTAAATTAAGGCCATCCCTTCAAATTTGATCACTGGTTGGAACCATATTGCGAGGGTCGAATCGTTTGACAAAAATGGAGGGGGGCACAATGCACCCAAAAATGACGCGTGTCCACTTTAATATAAACCGTTAATTACTTTCACATGCTTGTGAGGGGCCTGCGACTTTTAAAAAAATTAGAGAGGGGAGGAGCGATATCAATACAATTACCATCAACTAAAATTAATATTATATCTACCTGTAAAACTTCCACTAAACCACAAATATTATCTATTATACTTTAAACACTCTTTACTTTAATGATCCAAATTTTATGAGCATAATGAAATGAATACAGATCTATATTATTAACACAAAGATTCAATGAATAATAACAGAGATACAGTAAAAATTGGCTTCTATTAATAAAGAAATATGTTGAAACTATAAAATGCAAACTGAAATAAGCTTGCTAGAATGGTGGCGACTTATCTCTGAGAAGAGATGTGACGGTTGCGTTCATTCACAAGAAGATGAGTACAATGAGGCTCCAAAGGCCTTTTTACATCAAACATGAATGCCAAAACCCTAGACATCCAAAAACCTAACCCTAGGAGATGAAGCGACAAAAGTCATGTGGGCCTCGTTGGGGTAAGTTAATACATCAACTTCTCGGGGTAGTAACTTTTGCATACGATCTTTGTTTTAGGCGCACGATAGCTCGTTAGAAAGGTCTAGTCAAGGACTACACTTTATGTCGTCACACTCTAACTTCACTAACAATGTGACTATGGCGGGCCCAAAAAATGTTGTTTAGGGCCTCAAAATGACCCCGAAATTTTAGGACCCGAAAAGCTAGAAAAAAACTGCAAAGATGAAAATTGAAACTGCCAAGATGAAATCGGTAAGTAAGCCAGTTGGAATAGGTGGGTGGCCACCGATATCCACCTAGATCAATCCTCCCCCCTTAGGAAGAAATGGTGTCTATTGCGTTGAGTTCCCCCATCAGATGAGGAAATTCTTGTTAAATTTGGCGCCGGGTGAGCCACTTGCCTTGGTGCAGGAGCTACCCTAGTTTGACAACCTGATAAAGCTAGATCCTTTGTTGGCGAGTTCCCTTGACCTGTGTGTCCATAATATGATCAATGGATGCATGTTCCATGCAGTCAGGGTTGAGCTCTGTGGGTGTCGACTGTTTTGCTATCTATAAGATGTCTAATAATGGTGGAAAATATGACCAAAGGAGTTCCACATTAAATACTGGATGCAATCCAAGAAAGGGGGGGATGTTGAGCTCAAAAGAATTATCACCCATGGCCTTAATGATGGTATAAGGTCCATAGCGGAGTGGGCGAAGCTTCTGATGGGGCTCCATAAAGCGTTCTTTCTGGAAATGCAATCAAACTTTATCTCCCACCTGAAACTTGTGTGGCACTCGGTGTTGATCACGACACTGCTTGTACTCGGCATTAGAATTTTGTAAAATATCATGAACTTGTTGGCGGATGTGTTGGATCCGCTCAATGAATCGAGTATCTTTGTCGGCTTCAGTTTGAGCATGGGATGAGTCTTTTTGGGTGGCCGCAAGGGGTAGTGCAACATCCATGGGACCCAATGGTTCAAATCCCAACCCCTCCTGAAAGGGGTTGTGGTCAGTTGAGCTATGTATGGATCTGTTGTAACTGTGTTGAACATAGGGAAGACTCTCATTGCATGTGCAGGGATGCTTGGAATTGTACATGCGCAGGATATGCACGATCATCTGGTTGTCGACCTCGGTTTGAACATTCGTCTGGGGTGGAAGGCAGTGGATTTGGTGAGTTTAGTGTCCAACAGTGACCAGAGGCTCGACCAGAATGTATTGAGGAACCGACTATACTGATCTGAGATTATAGTTTGAGTTATTAAAAAATGTACCCACACTCGTTCGAAGAAGAGCTTGGCAGTGGCCTCTGCTGTGATGCTCTTCTTACAGGTAACTAGAATCACCATTTAAAAAAAATGATCAACCACCACAAAACACATCCATTTCCCCGCTTGGTTAAAGGAAGGCACGACATGTAGTCCACCGAGATGGATTCCCAAGACCTTTCAGGAGTAGGCAGAGGGGTGTACGTGCCTTGTTTCTTAATGGTTGGTTTGGCAATGGCACATGCAGTGCATGACTTGATATACTTGTTAACATCTTGTCGAAGTTTCAACCAATAAAAATGTTGTTGCAACATTGCCACTATGTATTCTACGTCGAAGTGTTCTGCCACTCGACTATAGTGGGATTTCCAAATCAACTTCACTCGCTTGCTTGATGGAACACAAAGATGGATTAGATGGCATAGAAGCCCATCCTAAAGATGGAAATCAGTGACAATTGTGTTTCCCCATAGCATCTGGTAGGTGGCAAAGAAGTCAGTATCTCTCTCATAGAGTTGGGGCCATTCGGAGGTCTCATGACCGCAGGAGTTTAGCATTGTGGTGAATGTTGCAACTGGAGGGTGGCTGAGGCAATCAATGACGCGGTTGGTGCTACCTGTCTTATACTTGATGTTGAGATGGAACTGCTGCAAGTATGTGGACCACTTCTGATGGTGGTCATTCTGCAATTTTTCTTGTGTCTGCATGAACTGCAACGACTTATGATTGGTGTGGATGATTGTCTCCTTCCCTATAATGTAATGCCTCCACTGGCAGCAAGCTTGCACAATGGAGTACATTTCTTTATTGTAATTAGGGTACTTATAGACAACATCTAATAGTGTCTCACTATGATAGCCCACAAGGTGTATGTGTTGAGTGAGAATTGCACCCACAACATAGTTTGAAGCATCTGTTTCGATATCAAACAATTGTTGCAGGTCAGGTAATGAGAGCACTAGGGATGAGCACAAGCACTACTTCAAATCATCAAATAGTTGTTGTTGTGACAGGCCCAACACAAACTTTGCCTTACCACCACCCTTGGTTACATGGTTGAGGGCCCATGCAATATGGGAGAATCCCGACATGAACCTGCGATAGAAATTGGCAAGGACTAAAAAGCTCTGAAGCTAAGTGAGTGTGGTTTGGGATGGCCAGTCACGAATGACATGGATATTGGTTGGATCGACATGCACCCCATGCTCATCAACAATGTAGCCTAGGTATTGGACCCTGTCCATGCCGAAGGAATATTTTTCCAAATTTGCATATAGCTTGTGTTGCCGTAGAGTGTGCAAAACATGTTGAATATGTTGCAAGTGTTCTTCCCAATTCTTGTTGTAGATGAGGATGTCATCCATATACACCACCATAAACAAATTTGTGAAAGGCCGCAAGATATCGTCCATCATCCTCATGAAAGTAGCTGGGGCATTTGTCAAACCAAAGGGCATCACCAACCATTCAAAAAGACCTGCTTTGGACTTGAAGGCATTTTTCCATACATTTGTTTGTTCTATTGGGACCTTATGGTAGCCAAACTTTAGATCGATCTTACTGAAGTTATTGGCCCACTTGAGTTGGTCAAGGAGATCTTTAATTCGAGGAATTGGGTACCAGTTCTCGACTGTGATTTTATTTAGGGCCTGAAAATCGATGCAGAGTTGCCAGGTACTGTCTTTCTTCTGCACAAGCACGATTGGGCTTGTACACGATGAGTTGGGTCAGATGTGCCCCTTTTGGAGTAGTTCTTGGATCTGACACTTAATCTCCTCATTTTCTAACAGAGAGCAGTGATAGACTATCCAATTGGGTAGTGGTGCATCGAGGGTCATATTGATTGAATGTTTGACCTGACAGTGTGGAGGTACCAGAGTGGGTGAGGAGAAGATGCCTTTGTATTCTTCCATGACCTTATCCACTTGCTTCTGCTACATGGAGAGTTCAGTCATGGAGGCCATGGATGTGGCTACAACCTTCCTCTCACTTTGAAAGCGAATCATGAAGAAGACAAACTGCCTGGTATGAGATGTTACCTTCTTGCATTGCTTTACCAAGATTAAGGAAATGACAGTAGGTGGGACTACCTCGAGTATCCTATACAATTTCTCGTCCTAGGTAATAATAACACTACGAGGCCTAGACTCATATATAGTATGACGTTTCTATAAATAAGGTTGGCCCAAAAGAACATCACAAACTTCAAGGTGATAAACATCACATGATACCTCATCTTTGAAGGTCTTGATGTCTTAGGACTTTGCGACATTATTGGTTGATGAGAAGATCGCTTCCTTGGTATAGCCATCCGATGGTGTATGGTTGCGGGTGCAACAATGTTGGAAGGGCCAACCGCTTGACGACCTCCATTGAGATGAGGTTCTTTTGGCTACCTCTATCTACGGTGAAGTGCAACGGAGTACCCTTTGCCTACATTTGTGAATGAAACAAACACTCGCCTTCCTCTGTCTCATCAGGTTCATCGAGCTGGATCTTGGTGGTAGCAATGGTGGAACTGGGTTTTGCGTCAGTAATTCGTCTCTCCTTTTCAATTTTTGACTCAAATTCAAAACCCGGATTTGATTCAAAGGCTTTCACCTCAATCACCAATGACTACTTTGAGCGACAATCAACAATGTTATGCCAGGGGCTCTTATGGAAGTCACACCACTTCTTGGTGTCTTTCTTCATCTTTCCATTGTCCTTCTTTGTTTTCAACTTAGAATGGTTGTCCTAAGGTTGTCCATATATTCTCTGCCCTTTGTTATGCGGGTTGGGGATGCCCTTTCCCTTCTTCTATTGTGAGGGGTTCCGAGACCCAAACTGTTGTGTCTTTTGTAAATCTTTTGCTTGATTTTGATAACATATCGATAGGCCACACCTAAGGAAGATATGTCCAAAAATTCCATTTTTGTCTGGATGTATCTATGTGGACTGTCGCAGTACTTGAGCACTAGATGTCACTAAGAATATTTGATACGTAGCTTGGTGCGCAAGGTATGGAAGATATTTGTGAACTTTGACACTGTTTGGTCCCTTTCCTGCCGCAGAGTGGTCTATATTGTGTACAGGTCGTCATAACTTCCAATAGGGTAGTATTGTTCCTTAATAACATCCCTGAAGGACTCGCAGGTGAGTGTGACTGTAAATAATGAGGGTTCCTTTGTTTCGTTTTTCTCATAGAAAGTCTCCCACCAATCTTTGACATGGGGGATGGCTTTGAGGAGTGCAAATGTAATCTTTTCTCTATTGGAAAAGTTATGGACAAAAAAATACCCTTCTAGCATATTCAACCATTTTTCTACAACATCTGCGTCTATCTGACCTTCAAATATAGGAATATCAAAGTTGATATGTACCTTGAAGGGGGCGGTGCCTGCCTCCGCTCAAAGAAGATGCGTCGCCTGTTGGTAGTTGTCGAAGGATTTGTGCAAAACTATCCATCATCTCGTTCCTCTGTTGTGCGAGGGATTCCTTGAGCAACAATTTGAAAGGATCTCTTGTCCCTTCGTCTTTCTTTTCTACGACCATGGAAAGTTGTTTGGGCGTGCGAGAGCTCTTTTCCTCAAGAGAAACAAGCTCAAGACCCAACTCTTTATACCCTCACCTCGTTAAGGACATGCACTAAGAACGACAAGGAGTAGACCACTGTGATATCACTGATCCAGATTTTATGAGCAGAATGAAATGAATACAGATCTATATTATTAACACAGAGATTCAATGAACAATAACAAAGATACAATAAAAGTTGGCTTCTATTAATAAAGAAATATGTTGAAATTGTAAAATGTAGACTGAAACAAGCTTGCTAGAATGGTGGTGACTTATCTCTGAGAAGAGATGTGACGGCTGCGCTCATTCACAAGAAGATGAGTACAATTAGGCTCCAAAAGAATTTTTACATCAAACATGAATGCCAAAACCCTAGACATCCAAAAACCTAACCCTAGAAGATGAAGCACCAAAAGTCATGTGGGTCCCGTTGGGGTAAGTTAGTACATCAACTTCCTGGGGTCATAACTTTTGCACACGATCTCCGTTTTAGGCAAACGATAGGCCATCCGAAAGGTTTATTCGAGGAATACACATTATGCCGTCATAATGTGAATTATTCTCCAATGTGACCGTGGTGGGCCCAAAAAGTGTTGTTTAGGGCCTCAAAACGACCCAGAAAATTTAGGACCCCAAAAACTAGAAAAAAATTGCCAAGATGAAAACTGAAATTGCTAGGATGAGATCTTTACGTGAGCTAGTTGGAACAGGTCGGAGGCCACCTATATCCACCTGGATCACTTGAAATCTCCTTTATATTGAATATGGAACTATTACTCAACTATCTTTCTGAGATGGCATGAACTTCACCCACTTTGACCTTAGTTTAAGCTGTTGATCTTGAACCCATTCCAACCTAAGCAAAATTGCAAAATTAAATCAATTAGTTCAACTATTCTTAACAAAGGATGGAGACCAATGAAGCATCAGACTCCATAAATTCTTGTTAGATAACATTGTCTCAAAAAATAATTAATGATTAAATAAGTGTACTTCTGCTTTTCGTTTGATGGGTAGCTTAGCACATTTAGGTTGAAAAACTTTAAACGTTAAACAATTTATTTCGTGGAATTTCAAAATAAATAATTTTAGTTTAAAACTTTTCGAGCATCAAAATTCCACTTATATTATAACAAGTCTAGATGGTGTTGAAGGTTTGTGTAAGTTTCATGGCTTAAAATGAAAACTCAT
>ML807637.1:280984-308758 GCA_009831015.1 Picea engelmannii
AAGTTTCAGATCCTGATTCATTACAGGTATGGATATATACTTGTTGGAAGTTAAGGTTTGTGACTAATCCAAAAACTAGTCTCAAATAGGTGTTAGAGATAAAATGGTTATATTTGAAGCTTGGTAGGTCCAAATTGAATCCCAATTGTTGCATTAGAAGGACCACATATCCTAATATCTGGGGTCCAAGTTTAAGAATCAAAAACATAAAATTGAGCTCGTGGCGAATCTTACAAGTTTGCATATTTGAGGTACAACTCTGAACAATTTTGTATGCAGATTTAAGAAGCGAGTTTGGGATTGTATTTGAAGGTTGATTTGATGATGTATCATCATTTAAAATATTCCAAGGGGATTCATGTCTCCTTCCATTAGGTGTTCGAAAACTTGGGGAGTGGGTGCTTCCTTCAAGTTGGTGCTTGTAAAATCTTGAAACTACTTAAGAAAAGTTTTCGTGGTTTTCTCCTAGTTGGGTTTCCACGTAAAAATCGATGTGCAATGTGTATGAGTTTATGTGATGATTAATGACATGATTAATGGTTAATGTTTATGTAGTGCTTGAAGGTTAAAATTGTTGAAATAACTTTATACTGATTCACCCCCCCTCTTAGTAATCTTGAATATTCTAACAAGTGGTGGATTTAAGTTTATTTATTCAGATCTAGCAAGTTGGCAGCACCCTGGCAAGGATTATGTACACTTTGCAATCTCAGTTCCCGCTAAGCCGCACATGCTTGTTAATGTTTTTAAGCTCTATTTATCCTACATTTTCTACATAATTGAACTTGCTAGAGAACTTCTGGCAATGGGTATCAATGGAAGAAGTTGAAACTTGTGTCAACCATCTTTTTGTCAAGCTAATGCTCGTGGATTTTGATTATATTCTTCTCAATCATTTTTAGTTGCCCGTGCTCCCTCACTCTTACATATATTTTACTTGCTAATTCATTCCATCACTTACTAATTCATTATACAAATTTTTTTGTTTAGTATTCATTTTTCTAACTAGAAATATTTTCTTTCTTTTAATACCTATGTGCAATTCTTTTAATACCTTTGTGCAATTTTAAAGAGGGGTTCTTTTTTAAAATCTTGCACATAATGTTTTGGGTAGAAACTTCTCGTTTCAAAATTCCAAAACGTCGTAGAAAAAATCATAATAACATTTATTTCTTGAGAATGCTTAGAGCTAGCCTCTTAGTTTCCTAATCAACTTCAAATAAACGTGGATTACCTAAAGTATATTTTTAAGGCCATGATTTTGGTTTCAATCCCTAAACATTTTAAAATTGCAATTTTATCAACTTTAAATTGCTATGTGAGAGTCCTTCTTAAATCTCTTGATATAAAACAACCATGAAAAAATTTCAATCTGAACAATTGGTTGCGATCTCATTTGCAACCATGGAAAAATTTCAATCTGAACAATAAATTACAATCTCAATCACAAATTTTTAATGTCAAATTCCAAAGAATAATATGTTTGCTTATTATTTTTTATTAAAATGTGTTCATTTATGTAAAATAACAATAATTTTGTGGATATAATGAATTCGAAAGAAAATTTTATTTTTTTTATGAAGTTTTATTAAAATTTTATAACTTTTTATGTAACCATTTTTAAATTTTTAAGATTGTAAAGATTTGGAAGGATGATATTCTATATTTGCAATTTTTTTTTATGACAGATTTACTTAATGTACACTTGTCAATTGAAGTACAATATTTTTTTAACCTTTCATCCTTGAAGGGTTGGATGATTATATGCCCTTCCAACTTAAATTAAGGCCATCCCTTCAAATTTGATCACTGGTTGGAACCATATTGCGAGGGTCGAATCGTTTGACAAAAATGGAGGGGGGCACAATGCACCCAAAAATGACGCGTGTCCACTTTAATATAAACCGTTAATTACTTTCACATGCTTGTGAGGGGCCTGCGACTTTTAAAAAAATTAGAGAGGGGAGGAGCGATATCAATACAATTACCATCAACTAAAATTAATATTATATCTACCTGTAAAACTTCCACTAAACCACAAATATTATCTATTATACTTTAAACACTCTTTACTTTAATGATCCAAATTTTATGAGCATAATGAAATGAATACAGATCTATATTATTAACACAAAGATTCAATGAATAATAACAGAGATACAGTAAAAATTGGCTTCTATTAATAAAGAAATATGTTGAAACTATAAAATGCAAACTGAAATAAGCTTGCTAGAATGGTGGCGACTTATCTCTGAGAAGAGATGTGACGGTTGCGTTCATTCACAAGAAGATGAGTACAATGAGGCTCCAAAGGCCTTTTTACATCAAACATGAATGCCAAAACCCTAGACATCCAAAAACCTAACCCTAGGAGATGAAGCGACAAAAGTCATGTGGGCCTCGTTGGGGTAAGTTAATACATCAACTTCTCGGGGTAGTAACTTTTGCATACGATCTTTGTTTTAGGCGCACGATAGCTCGTTAGAAAGGTCTAGTCAAGGACTACACTTTATGTCGTCACACTCTAACTTCACTAACAATGTGACTATGGCGGGCCCAAAAAATGTTGTTTAGGGCCTCAAAATGACCCCGAAATTTTAGGACCCGAAAAGCTAGAAAAAAACTGCAAAGATGAAAATTGAAACTGCCAAGATGAAATCGGTAAGTAAGCCAGTTGGAATAGGTGGGTGGCCACCGATATCCACCTAGATCAATCCTCCCCCCTTAGGAAGAAATGGTGTCTATTGCGTTGAGTTCCCCCATCAGATGAGGAAATTCTTGTTAAATTTGGCGCCGGGTGAGCCACTTGCCTTGGTGCAGGAGCTACCCTAGTTTGACAACCTGATAAAGCTAGATCCTTTGTTGGCGAGTTCCCTTGACCTGTGTGTCCATAATATGATCAATGGATGCATGTTCCATGCAGTCAGGGTTGAGCTCTGTGGGTGTCGACTGTTTTGCTATCTATAAGATGTCTAATAATGGTGGAAAATATGACCAAAGGAGTTCCACATTAAATACTGGATGCAATCCAAGAAAGGGGGGGATGTTGAGCTCAAAAGAATTATCACCCATGGCCTTAATGATGGTATAAGGTCCATAGCGGAGTGGGCGAAGCTTCTGATGGGGCTCCATAAAGCGTTCTTTCTGGAAATGCAATCAAACTTTATCTCCCACCTGAAACTTGTGTGGCACTCGGTGTTGATCACGACACTGCTTGTACTCGGCATTAGAATTTTGTAAAATATCATGAACTTGTTGGCGGATGTGTTGGATCCGCTCAATGAATCGAGTATCTTTGTCGGCTTCAGTTTGAGCATGGGATGAGTCTTTTTGGGTGGCCGCAAGGGGTAGTGCAACATCCATGGGACCCAATGGTTCAAATCCCAACCCCTCCTGAAAGGGGTTGTGGTCAGTTGAGCTATGTATGGATCTGTTGTAACTGTGTTGAACATAGGGAAGACTCTCATTGCATGTGCAGGGATGCTTGGAATTGTACATGCGCAGGATATGCACGATCATCTGGTTGTCGACCTCGGTTTGAACATTCGTCTGGGGTGGAAGGCAGTGGATTTGGTGAGTTTAGTGTCCAACAGTGACCAGAGGCTCGACCAGAATGTATTGAGGAACCGACTATACTGATCTGAGATTATAGTTTGAGTTATTAAAAAATGTACCCACACTCGTTCGAAGAAGAGCTTGGCAGTGGCCTCTGCTGTGATGCTCTTCTTACAGGTAACTAGAATCACCATTTAAAAAAAATGATCAACCACCACAAAACACATCCATTTCCCCGCTTGGTTAAAGGAAGGCACGACATGTAGTCCACCGAGATGGATTCCCAAGACCTTTCAGGAGTAGGCAGAGGGGTGTACGTGCCTTGTTTCTTAATGGTTGGTTTGGCAATGGCACATGCAGTGCATGACTTGATATACTTGTTAACATCTTGTCGAAGTTTCAACCAATAAAAATGTTGTTGCAACATTGCCACTATGTATTCTACGTCGAAGTGTTCTGCCACTCGACTATAGTGGGATTTCCAAATCAACTTCACTCGCTTGCTTGATGGAACACAAAGATGGATTAGATGGCATAGAAGCCCATCCTAAAGATGGAAATCAGTGACAATTGTGTTTCCCCATAGCATCTGGTAGGTGGCAAAGAAGTCAGTATCTCTCTCATAGAGTTGGGGCCATTCGGAGGTCTCATGACCGCAGGAGTTTAGCATTGTGGTGAATGTTGCAACTGGAGGGTGGCTGAGGCAATCAATGACGCGGTTGGTGCTACCTGTCTTATACTTGATGTTGAGATGGAACTGCTGCAAGTATGTGGACCACTTCTGATGGTGGTCATTCTGCAATTTTTCTTGTGTCTGCATGAACTGCAACGACTTATGATTGGTGTGGATGATTGTCTCCTTCCCTATAATGTAATGCCTCCACTGGCAGCAAGCTTGCACAATGGAGTACATTTCTTTATTGTAATTAGGGTACTTATAGACAACATCTAATAGTGTCTCACTATGATAGCCCACAAGGTGTATGTGTTGAGTGAGAATTGCACCCACAACATAGTTTGAAGCATCTGTTTCGATATCAAACAATTGTTGCAGGTCAGGTAATGAGAGCACTAGGGATGAGCACAAGCACTACTTCAAATCATCAAATAGTTGTTGTTGTGACAGGCCCAACACAAACTTTGCCTTACCACCACCCTTGGTTACATGGTTGAGGGCCCATGCAATATGGGAGAATCCCGACATGAACCTGCGATAGAAATTGGCAAGGACTAAAAAGCTCTGAAGCTAAGTGAGTGTGGTTTGGGATGGCCAGTCACGAATGACATGGATATTGGTTGGATCGACATGCACCCCATGCTCATCAACAATGTAGCCTAGGTATTGGACCCTGTCCATGCCGAAGGAATATTTTTCCAAATTTGCATATAGCTTGTGTTGCCGTAGAGTGTGCAAAACATGTTGAATATGTTGCAAGTGTTCTTCCCAATTCTTGTTGTAGATGAGGATGTCATCCATATACACCACCATAAACAAATTTGTGAAAGGCCGCAAGATATCGTCCATCATCCTCATGAAAGTAGCTGGGGCATTTGTCAAACCAAAGGGCATCACCAACCATTCAAAAAGACCTGCTTTGGACTTGAAGGCATTTTTCCATACATTTGTTTGTTCTATTGGGACCTTATGGTAGCCAAACTTTAGATCGATCTTACTGAAGTTATTGGCCCACTTGAGTTGGTCAAGGAGATCTTTAATTCGAGGAATTGGGTACCAGTTCTCGACTGTGATTTTATTTAGGGCCTGAAAATCGATGCAGAGTTGCCAGGTACTGTCTTTCTTCTGCACAAGCACGATTGGGCTTGTACACGATGAGTTGGGTCAGATGTGCCCCTTTTGGAGTAGTTCTTGGATCTGACACTTAATCTCCTCATTTTCTAACAGAGAGCAGTGATAGACTATCCAATTGGGTAGTGGTGCATCGAGGGTCATATTGATTGAATGTTTGACCTGACAGTGTGGAGGTACCAGAGTGGGTGAGGAGAAGATGCCTTTGTATTCTTCCATGACCTTATCCACTTGCTTCTGCTACATGGAGAGTTCAGTCATGGAGGCCATGGATGTGGCTACAACCTTCCTCTCACTTTGAAAGCGAATCATGAAGAAGACAAACTGCCTGGTATGAGATGTTACCTTCTTGCATTGCTTTACCAAGATTAAGGAAATGACAGTAGGTGGGACTACCTCGAGTATCCTATACAATTTCTCGTCCTAGGTAATAATAACACTACGAGGCCTAGACTCATATATAGTATGACGTTTCTATAAATAAGGTTGGCCCAAAAGAACATCACAAACTTCAAGGTGATAAACATCACATGATACCTCATCTTTGAAGGTCTTGATGTCTTAGGACTTTGCGACATTATTGGTTGATGAGAAGATCGCTTCCTTGGTATAGCCATCCGATGGTGTATGGTTGCGGGTGCAACAATGTTGGAAGGGCCAACCGCTTGACGACCTCCATTGAGATGAGGTTCTTTTGGCTACCTCTATCTACGGTGAAGTGCAACGGAGTACCCTTTGCCTACATTTGTGAATGAAACAAACACTCGCCTTCCTCTGTCTCATCAGGTTCATCGAGCTGGATCTTGGTGGTAGCAATGGTGGAACTGGGTTTTGCGTCAGTAATTCGTCTCTCCTTTTCAATTTTTGACTCAAATTCAAAACCCGGATTTGATTCAAAGGCTTTCACCTCAATCACCAATGACTACTTTGAGCGACAATCAACAATGTTATGCCAGGGGCTCTTATGGAAGTCACACCACTTCTTGGTGTCTTTCTTCATCTTTCCATTGTCCTTCTTTGTTTTCAACTTAGAATGGTTGTCCTAAGGTTGTCCATATATTCTCTGCCCTTTGTTATGCGGGTTGGGGATGCCCTTTCCCTTCTTCTATTGTGAGGGGTTCCGAGACCCAAACTGTTGTGTCTTTTGTAAATCTTTTGCTTGATTTTGATAACATATCGATAGGCCACACCTAAGGAAGATATGTCCAAAAATTCCATTTTTGTCTGGATGTATCTATGTGGACTGTCGCAGTACTTGAGCACTAGATGTCACTAAGAATATTTGATACGTAGCTTGGTGCGCAAGGTATGGAAGATATTTGTGAACTTTGACACTGTTTGGTCCCTTTCCTGCCGCAGAGTGGTCTATATTGTGTACAGGTCGTCATAACTTCCAATAGGGTAGTATTGTTCCTTAATAACATCCCTGAAGGACTCGCAGGTGAGTGTGACTGTAAATAATGAGGGTTCCTTTGTTTCGTTTTTCTCATAGAAAGTCTCCCACCAATCTTTGACATGGGGGATGGCTTTGAGGAGTGCAAATGTAATCTTTTCTCTATTGGAAAAGTTATGGACAAAAAAATACCCTTCTAGCATATTCAACCATTTTTCTACAACATCTGCGTCTATCTGACCTTCAAATATAGGAATATCAAAGTTGATATGTACCTTGAAGGGGGCGGTGCCTGCCTCCGCTCAAAGAAGATGCGTCGCCTGTTGGTAGTTGTCGAAGGATTTGTGCAAAACTATCCATCATCTCGTTCCTCTGTTGTGCGAGGGATTCCTTGAGCAACAATTTGAAAGGATCTCTTGTCCCTTCGTCTTTCTTTTCTACGACCATGGAAAGTTGTTTGGGCGTGCGAGAGCTCTTTTCCTCAAGAGAAACAAGCTCAAGACCCAACTCTTTATACCCTCACCTCGTTAAGGACATGCACTAAGAACGACAAGGAGTAGACCACTGTGATATCACTGATCCAGATTTTATGAGCAGAATGAAATGAATACAGATCTATATTATTAACACAGAGATTCAATGAACAATAACAAAGATACAATAAAAGTTGGCTTCTATTAATAAAGAAATATGTTGAAATTGTAAAATGTAGACTGAAACAAGCTTGCTAGAATGGTGGTGACTTATCTCTGAGAAGAGATGTGACGGCTGCGCTCATTCACAAGAAGATGAGTACAATTAGGCTCCAAAAGAATTTTTACATCAAACATGAATGCCAAAACCCTAGACATCCAAAAACCTAACCCTAGAAGATGAAGCACCAAAAGTCATGTGGGTCCCGTTGGGGTAAGTTAGTACATCAACTTCCTGGGGTCATAACTTTTGCACACGATCTCCGTTTTAGGCAAACGATAGGCCATCCGAAAGGTTTATTCGAGGAATACACATTATGCCGTCATAATGTGAATTATTCTCCAATGTGACCGTGGTGGGCCCAAAAAGTGTTGTTTAGGGCCTCAAAACGACCCAGAAAATTTAGGACCCCAAAAACTAGAAAAAAATTGCCAAGATGAAAACTGAAATTGCTAGGATGAGATCTTTACGTGAGCTAGTTGGAACAGGTCGGAGGCCACCTATATCCACCTGGATCACTTGAAATCTCCTTTATATTGAATATGGAACTATTACTCAACTATCTTTCTGAGATGGCATGAACTTCACCCACTTTGACCTTAGTTTAAGCTGTTGATCTTGAACCCATTCCAACCTAAGCAAAATTGCAAAATTAAATCAATTAGTTCAACTATTCTTAACAAAGGATGGAGACCAATGAAGCATCAGACTCCATAAATTCTTGTTAGATAACATTGTCTCAAAAAATAATTAATGATTAAATAAGTGTACTTCTGCTTTTCGTTTGATGGGTAGCTTAGCACATTTAGGTTGAAAAACTTTAAACGTTAAACAATTTATTTCGTGGAATTTCAAAATAAATAATTTTAGTTTAAAACTTTTCGAGCATCAAAATTCCACTTATATTATAACAAGTCTAGATGGTGTTGAAGGTTTGTGTAAGTTTCATGGCTTAAAATGAAAACTCATCATGTTATATGTTTCAAAAGAAAATTAAAACACACACATACACACACATTGTTTGGGTAATCATAAAAAGTTAATTACTAAGAAGACTATAACAAGCATTTCATATTATCACCGTGTCATACCTACAATCTGGATCTCCTGTATCTCCATGAACAGTCTGATGCAGGCATCGATGACTTGGGAACTAAGGGAAAACATGGAGAAAATGTAAGTAAAGTAGTGATTACAATATACAAAATGGAGAAAAGAAATATGAATGAAAAAGCCACATAGAGTATAGAACTCAAGTTTTCGATATTCTCGGATCAAATCCAAACTGCTCCTCCACAACTTAACCTAAAATCCAAGGGGACCAACGATGAGTTTTAGAGTTCTAAAATATCAAAAGGCAGAAATCTAAACAAAAAATCTCTCCAATCGAATGAATAAACAAAGGCTTTTGTTGTAGAAAGAGTAAATGGTACCAAAATCTCCTTTTGTTTTTTCACTATTTTAGAGAGTTTTGATCCTAGGCCTTGATGCAGTGTAGAAATGGCTCATAAAGGTGTAGAAACCTTAGGCCTTGATGCGTATTCCTCATTCTTAGCTCAATAACAAGGAAAAAACGACTAGCAAGAAGAATAGAGTGTTGCTATGGCAAGGCTCTATCTAAATTCAACAAAAAAAAATAGCTCTTAACTTGATAGGGACATGAGACAATGACACCAACATGTGCTTGTCACCTAGGGTTTTAATTCAACAAATTATAATATTAAAATGCAAGTAAATAGTACCATAACCATTCAATAAAGAAGTGTTGTAGAAATTCACTTACATAAACCATGCATTCAAGTAGCCAAACCCTAGTTGTAAACCTTCCACCAAGAAGAAATGCCAAAGTAGTCTCCTTCAACAAGTGCACACCAATTTTCAGCCAAGAACCCTAAATGAGGGCACAAATTTCAGACCTCATTAATGTGTGAGTGAAAGATGATCAAAATATGAGAGTGAAAACCCTCAATATATAGCATACCGATGACCTTAATTAAATTTTAGGTCATTAAAAGGTCGACAAAGCCAAAATACCAAAACAATACTTTTTTACATTAAATGTCATAAATGAAAACCCTAATCAAGCAAAAGTGAGACGTCATCCCCTTTATAGGGTGATGTTAGCCCTTTCTAGGGAAAATGTAGCCTTATGGAGCAAAACGTTAGCCCTCCTTGGGCTTCTCCAATCTGCCACGCGTGCCTAAACTGCCATAGTTGTCTCCCAAAATGTCTAGAGTGTTGGATGATGTCATGGGTATCCTGGGTGATATCCTGGGCCTTCCAGGGCCAACGTTCCAATGAAGAGTGCACAACCCTCCTAGGTAAGGCTATGTCAGTGTGCCTCTGTGGAACTTCCTCCTCTTCTCTGGTGCAAACCCCTCTGTCCTGTCTCTGCCCCCTGTTGGGGTCTCAACATCCATCTGTGGGCTCTTCAGCCCCATGGAGGTCTGAACTAGTCATCTCCCCATGTGTACCTGTCCAATGTGGTACATGTTTGTCGGGTATGATCCTGCACATCAAGAAATACGCCCTCTATGGGATCATAAGTCACAGGGATCATAGCAATGTCATTTACATCTCATCATCAATATTATTAAACATGTGCATGAAACCCCTTTTACCCCAGTCAAGTGCTCAAAGACATTATACAAATCTGCAATACAAGTTTGGAGGAGGTGACAGGGCATCCTATTGGGCTAGTGTCCACTGGAAAAGGGATGTTTCTGGAAGAGATTAAATCCAAGTCATGTAAATGGGTGAGGTGGGTAAGGGATGTCTTGACAAGGGGTGGAGTGAAAGCAAGGAAATTCAGGGCTTACCTGTGGGTGCCTTTGTAGAAGGCGATTTGCACCTGTCCTGGATGCTCCTGATGAGACCCCCTTTCTCTTGGCCATGATAACATCTGGCTCCAACTCGGGGACATGTGCTCACCGTAGAGCGCAAGAGAACCTCATTATCACTGGCATAACTTGTAACCTGCTTGATCTCAATAGAAACTATTAGTAATTATTTGGGGTAGTGATATCACCTCAGTTCATATATATATATATATAAGACTGAAATAAAATCAATCATATGTACAAGTGTGAAAGAAAACTACTCTAGCATCCAAATGCAATGGTATATACAATGAATGCAAAATGCCTACCTACTTACTTGCACTTACCTGTTGGCTGGATGTTAGATGTAGTCAAATGACCAGTGAAACCAATCGAACAACGTCCCACAATACCTGCCTTTGTGCTTCATCATGAACCAAAATAGTGATAAGTTAAGCACAAAAATAACACGAGTTAGAAAATGTATTATATCAATGGAAACTGTAAGGTCTAGCTCATGGAGGCGGGTGGGAGGGAAAAAGTGATGCCAAGACATACTCTCAGGAGAGTGCTCAATCCATCTCAGAAAAGAATCGTGAAAAGTCCAAGGTTCAAAAGACCGACTCAGGGAATCTGAATGCTGTCTACCTTGGAAATCTTCACAACTTGAGGCCTGAGAAGGGATTAGAAAGAACTTAAAGGATGACTGACAATTCCTTAAGGGAAAACTTGAAAACTGGGATAATAAGCTTCTTCTTGAGGTACTCAACTTTCCCCTAAAATCCAGAATGAGGTTTCGTGTTACAGGAGACTTGGGATAAGGGATATGTTTCCAAACCATACATTTAGTGACATAGCGAGGTAAAGTAATCAAAGGGAGGTGGAAAATCTTATCACAAGTATCATGGTTCAGGGAAGTAACCTCCTCACTTTTATCAAGATCTGAGTAGAACGATGGTTGATAACTTTCTTCATAGAATAAATCTAAGTGCTCAGAGGAATAGTCATCAAATTACTCAAGGTATGACCAAAAATTATTAGGAGAGCATAGCATTAAGTCATCCTTGGGTGTCTGAATAAAATTGGTAATCATGTCACGTTCTTGTTGCCAAATAACAAATTTCTTATTAACTTCGTGTGATAAAGGTAAAGGCAGCGTTTGGGAATGACCCTCAATGTCGTAAATGGGATCCCCATCATATCCAATCACATCCCATTTACGCTTCCTGACATGTATGAACTCACTAATATTATCAACAAAGTCATCATTTTCATCATAACATGAAGGGTTTAGAAAATCCAACACTTCTTCACTTTCCACATCATAAGATAGAGGATCCTTAAAAATTTGGAAAGGGAAGTAACTCACCTTGCTTACTTCTTCCTGTGCAGGAGCAATAGGATCTTGGAGAGCTTTGTCGGATGGAGGAGCGATTACCAGTGTTTCATCCTCATAATTCACTTCTCTAGTTTCACTACATTCTATTGAATCATGGGAGAAATCTTGCTCCTCTTCAAGGGGTTGACAATTTTCTTCATAAATCTCTTCTTTCATATCAGAGGGTTCTTGGTGTTGATCATGATACACATCCCTGAGATCTTCTACAATCTCAGTGGTGAATCCTTTGTTTTCCAAGGCTATTGTGAGATTTTGAAGGGCATCTTCATACGTTTGTCAATGTGGTTTGGTAAAGTTAATAAACCTACTGATGAGGTGTACAAAAGATGATATACCCCTATTTTCGCAACAACCCTTAAACCAATCTTGCAAAAAGGATGGCAGAGAGAGTATGAATACTTTTATTAGAACATCCTCCCCTCCCAAATCTGTCTCGCTCATATACTCCAAAAAATTTACGATGTGAGGAGTTGGGAGGCCCCAAAATTTTGGAAGGTTGTTTGACCATTTTGTATCAAAACCGGTTGGGTATCCTTGAAGGCTTTTGAAATTAATAGTTGGATACAGTTGTTCCCAGGATGCCATGATCCCATAACTTGGAAATATCACAGGGTTGAGAGTAAGGTGGCACCTAGGAAAAGGTTAGTGGAGTCGCCAGATAATTTCCTTGAAATTACCAAAGAGATAAGGGAAAACACCCTAAGTGGAGTTGCCAGGTAAGCTTGTAAGATAGAGAATCTAGAGGCAAGGCTTATCGAAAAGTGTCATCTTGAGGAGAATTGAATCAATGTTCACCGTCAACGATGCCAAAATGTTATCACATAGTTTGTAGTCAAGGTAAAATATAGAAGGAAGAAGGGAAAACTGGCGAAACTGAGACTATCCCACCATTGTCACCTCAATGGGATAACTCTTTCTGTTTAGGGAGGTAAGGCCCAAGGGAGACGCCCCCGGTGACCTGGGGTTTTGAGAAGGCAAAGGATTTAAAATCTAAGTGATAATTTCCCCCTCATAGGTCACCACCGATCAGATAGTCCCGTCTAATCAGCCAATAAAGATAAGTAATAACCAAAAAAATGGTGTACCTGCTCGAGACAAAGCAACAAGCAAACTATACATGCGCAAGGTTCCTTGCTTGGTTAGTACTTCATATAATCATGGACTTATGATATAAAGCAATTGATAATAATATAGATGAAGTAAATCAATGCTATAAACTAGAAATGATTGTGATATATCACTTCACCATAAAGGCTAAAGGCACTTCACAATTATCAATGGCAATCAATGTAAAAATACTAATGCTAGAAGCAACACTTTAGCCAATCATTCAATTGCTTTAAAGACAAATAAATGCTGCAATGTGTAAGTATAACACTAGTGGATTATAACAGCAATAGAGTTAGTAAATGTTAGTCTAAAAGCTAGGGTTAGTAAGAGTTAAAGGTTGTTTCAAAGTTTAGATGTGTGTGTGATCAAGGTGCTCAACACAAGAAGTCTTAGATTAGTGAGTTACTAGGGCAAATGGAGTCAAAGATAGCTGCAAATGTTGAAGGGCTAAATGAAAATGAAAAGACCAAGGACAAGAGGGTTAAACGTTGAGGTGTTGCTAAGGCAAGGCCTCAACAATGAAACCCTAGGGGAGAAAGGCTCACTAAGGTGTAGAAACCCTAGGCCTTAGTGCTTTCTCCTCCTTCTTTAGCTTCTTGGCAAGATGAAATCGGCTCACTTGAGTAAGAATTTATAGGGCTAAAGACAAGAGAGTTAGAGGATGAAGTGTTGCTAAGGCTAGGCTTCATCAAACAAATCCTAGGGGAAAACAACTCATCAAGGTGTAGAAACCCCAGGCCTTGATGTGTTTTCCTCCTTCTTAGCTCAATAACAAAGAAAAAACAACTAGCTAGAAGAGTAGAGTGTTACTATGGCAAGGCTCTATCTAAATTAAGCAAATCAAAATAACTCTTAACTTGATAGGGACACAAGGCAAGGACACCAACATGTGATTTTCACCTACGGTTTTAATTCAACAAATTATAATAACAAAATGCAAGTAAATAGTACCATAACCATTCAATAAACAAGTGTTGCATAAATTCACTTACATAAACCATGTATTCAAGTAGCCGAACCCTAGTTGTAAACCTTCCACCAAGAAGAAATGCCAAAATAGTCCAAAAATAGTCTCCTTCAACAAGTGCGCACCAATTTTCAGCCAAGAACCCTAAATGAGGGCGCAAATTTTAGACCTCACTAATGTGTGAGTGAAAGATGATCAAAATATGAGAGTGAAAACCCTCAATATATAACATATGAATGACCTTAATTAAATTTTAGGTCATTAAAAGGCCAACAAGGCCAAAACACCAAAATAATATTGTTTTACATTAAATGTCATAAATGAAAACCCTAATCAAGCAAAAGTGAGACATCATCCCCTTTCTAGGGTGACGTTATCCCTTTATAGGGCAAATGTAGCCTCCTGGAGCAAAACATTAGCCCTCCTTGGGCTTCTCCAATCTGCCACACGTGCCAAAACTACCATAGCTATCTCCCAAAATGTCCACAATGCTGGATGACGTCATGGGCATCTTGGGTGACATCCCGGGCCTTCCAGGGCCAACGTTCCAATGAAGAGGGCACAACCCTACTAGGTAAGGCTCTACCAAGGTGGCTCTGTGGAACGTCCTCCTCTTCTCTGGTGCAAACCCCTTTGTCCTGTCTCTGCCCCCTGTTGGGGTCTCAACATCCATCTCGTGGGCTCTTCAGCCCCATGGAGGTCCGAACTAATCATCTCCCCATGTGTACCTGTCTAATGTGGTACCTGTCTGTTGGGTATGATCCTGCACATCAACAGATATGCCCTCCATGGGCTCATAAGTCACAGAGATCATAGCAATGTCAATCACATCTCATCATCAATATTATTAAACATGTGCATGAAACCCCTTTTACCCCAGTCAAGTGCTCAAAGACATTATACAAATCTGCAATACAAGTCTGGAGGAGGTGATAGGGCATCCTATTGGGCTAGTGTCCATTGGAAAAGGGATGTTTCTGGAAGAGATTAAATCCAAGTCATGTAAATGTGTGAGGTGGATAAGGGATGTCATGACAAGGGGTGCAGTGAAAGCAGGGAAATGCAGGGCTTACCTGTGGGTGCCTTTGTAGAAGGCGAGCTGCACCTGTCTTGGATGCAAATGTTTCCAAGACCATTCATGCCTTTTATTCTTTATTCTTTATTGATTTTTCTTTGAGAAGATAATCGGGGGACACTGCCCTGGTGTGGTGACCAGTGGTGGCAATGTTACCCACAAACACTTTCACGGAGATGAGAAGGTTGGCTCGTGATGAGACCCCCTTTCTCTTGGCCATGCAACCAAGAGACACTACCCTGGTGTGGCAACCAGCTGCTAGTAGTGTTATACCACTAGGTGCCCATGGACCTAATAGGTTGGCTCGTGATGAGACCCCCTATCCTCTGACTAGGTCTTGTTTTACTATTTTTATGGGTCCCTCTTGTTTCTTACTGAGAATCATTTTACTGCTTTCTCGGGGATCCTTGGGCGAAGCATCTCGAGGTTTTATTTTTAGGATTTTATCTTTTGCTAGCTTTCTTTTACCTTCTGGGCCTTTAGCCCCTTCTTCCCACAAGGCAAGGTGCAACCCTTAAATGATTGGCCAACCCAATGCCCGGACAAATGTAATGGGATGGATGAGTGGGAAGCAAGATGAAAAAGTGGTAATATGATGGGAGCAGACAATGATTTTTCAGAAATCCCCCCAGTGGCAAGTCAAAACCTACGGGCACATGCTTATTATGGCATCCTATCATTCCCCCTGAACATGGTCAAGTGGACAAGTATAAGATCAAAGAATTTGTTAGAAACAAAAGGAATTAAATGCACATATTCAAAGGTTTTGAGGATCAGAGTGACACATACCATGATATCCGAACTCATTACCTCGTGGAGCAAGAACCATCTCTGATATAGGACCAAGCTGAAGGTGATGGATGTTGCTTCTGTTGACAAAGTGGAGGCATTGAAAGGGAGAAAATATGGGCCCTCCAGGGCCATGCTCAAGTCTATCTGGCTCTCGGTACTCCATGTATAGGACCTGTGGGCCTCAAGACACGATCTTCTAGTTATCCCTAGAAGTGGGGGATAACAGGTACCTTGTAGAATGGTGTGGTATTGATCATTGCTTATAAAAACATAAGGTCATTTTTGTTGTGGGGGTCCTTATTTGATATTTTGGAGAATATTTGGCACAATCTTAGTTCGTATGAAGGATATTTGACACTTTTGACATGTTATGTCAATCAAAGATCATCGCATTTAAGTTGTTTTTAAAAAACTTCGCTCTCATTCCCCTAGTCTCTTAACCTCATTTATATTCAAAGACTCATCTCCATTCAAAGTTAGTATTAAGGTTTTCTTCCTATCTTGTGAGGACATGTTTCTAACTTTAATTAAAGTTGTGCCACTACATCTTTGTTGGGTTAGGAACCCTTTTTTCCTATCCATTTTACTTACAAGGGCTCTTTGTTGGAGCAAACTTATTTCTAACCATATTATGACAACAAGGTTTAATAAAGGTAACATCAAATGCATTTGGGCAACATCATAAGGAATTTTAGAAGCAACAATGTAAATGTGCTATGAAATGGTTCTTTTCTAGCTACTCAGAATAACATGAGGGAAAAGTAGCATTTTTGGCTTGGAATCCAATAAGCATATCATTTTGGATTGATGGAATCACAAATATCAGATGTTAACATTACACAATATAATTGCAATAAGGATATTCAAGGGCGTTGAATCCGTACTTACACCCAAAAACAACAATTTCATCAATCCAAAATTACAATTTCAACAAAGATTGGTTGGTCAAATTTCGATGATGATAAACCGAAAAATATCTAAATTGTAGAACATTTAGCCTTCTTCCTTTTAGAATGCTACTATGTAAATCTCCTTTATACACGTCTTATTTCCTTGTTTCCCCCCTTATTGTTGGGGTTACATAATGAGCGGAGAGTCTCCCAACTTTGGGGGGCTCGGAGAAGGAGAATGGGCTTCCCTCCCTTTCGTAAGGTCACACCTCTAGGTGAAAGTGCTTGTGTGTGTTGCCCATTCCAAGGTGAACTTTGACACCCAGTGGGAAGATATCTCAATCCTATGTTCCACGACATCCTTTGCTCCTCAAAGTTTCAAAGAACAAGACAACGCCCTTCATCAAGCAAATTCAACAAATCGATGAACAAGTCCAGGCTATCTTGCAGTGCCAACAACAGAAGTATAAGCAATCACTCTAGAGTCGAAGAAAAAATTGTTTATTGTTTGCATAAGGCATCTCTTGTTAACTTTACTTGATAAATATTTATGTGGATGTGTATGCATATGTGGTTTCCTTCACCATTTCTTAGTTTGTGGTTTACATTAATATATGAACATAGGGAGAAATCAATGAATGCATATCCTAGATGCAAATATGAATTTTTGATGTTTCATTACTTATTATGTTTAGCCCTATATTAGTAGTCATAAAATGATTTGGTTGATGTTGTTGAGTTTATGCCCTTGATTATCTTGATTGAAATAGGCACTAGGATAAATCTGGTGTAAAATTACATGGTGTTGAGCCCAACTAGCACAAGAAGCCCAATGTGCCCTTATTTTGACCTTGCATTTGGATTGTATCACACTAAATGCACTTGTGACTTGCTTGTATTGCATTACATATGACAACATGTAATTGTGATGTAGTGTAAAATGATGTATTTTGGGGGTAGCATGTTATTGGGGTCAACGTGTGGACCCAATTAGTGTACCTCACAGGGTTAGATAGCTATGTATACACGATTTCCATATGGTGTAAATCAATTGGATGATATCTCTTTATTAACTTCTCTATGCCAAACTAATGAAAAATCCTTTATTAGCTACATGAAAACGATCCATATCTATGTGTTATGAAATCATTTTATGGTCCCTTTAGTTTAATTATTACCCACAATGTTTTTGGAAATCCTTAAGGTCACAAAATTCTTCTAATTGCTTTGAGTTCAAGAATCCATGGTTAATAAAAGTGGGGTTTAGTTGTCATGGTTGAGTTTATGGGTTTTCAAGTTCAATATATTTTTCACTTGACAAGTCCAATGGTATTTTGAGTTGGTATGTAAAATCCACAAGCCTCATATAGATTTATGTGTCTAATTTGTATTGTTGCACATCATGGTCTATTATGATTGTAGGAGACAAATGTTTGAGTTGAGAACCTGCATGTCAAAGGCTATGTAAGGGTTCAAACCCATTTAGTTAAGTCTAAGTTCGTAAACACCATTTTCATGATGTCGTTATTTTGTTAGTAAATTTATTGGTGTGGGAAGCACCCAGTTCATGTCAAATGCTTTCCCTATTTTCTCCTCCAGTCCATATCACTATGGATCTCATTATACGAGAATCTCTTCATATGGGTGGACGAGGATAACATACATTGTGCACCATCTTTGATTTGGATTTAGGAGTGGAACGAACTGATTACAGACTGAATACCATAAACACAGAGATAGGAAGAATAACATAAATATTCAGTGAGCAATATCTTCTATTAAATAATGAAATAGGCTAAAACTGTAAAACTGCAGAACTGAAACTTGCTCGAATGGTGGTAGCTATTTCTGAGAAGAGATGTGGCTGCTACACACATCCATCTGAGTAGAATCGATTACAATGAGGCTCCATAGGCTCTTTTCATATTACTCATGAATGCCAAAACCCTAGGCATCCAAAAACCTAACCCTAGAAGGTGAAATGCCAAAAGTCATGTGGGCCTTATGGGTAAGTTGGTGTAATTTGGTAACTCAACTTCCTAGGGTCATAAATTTTGCATACGACCTCCGTTTTAAGCGCGCGATAGCCCGTTGGAAAGGTATTTCATAGAACTACACATTTCGCTGTTAGACTCTAACTCCATCTACAGTCTAACTGTGGCAAGCCAAAAAAACAATGTTTAGGGCCCCAAAAGAGCCCTGAAAGTACAACAAGATGTGCTGACATGAAAACATACAAAATAGTCCAGTTGGATTAGGTGAGAGGCCATCCATATCCACCTGAAGAATGTGTGAGGCTTGATATAGCCCCAAAAGTGTATAATTCACAATTATAAAGCAGTACAGAAAGACATGCTGAACAAAAACGGACACGAGGAGCTAGTTGGAATTGGTGGGTGGCCACTAATATCCATCTGGATCAATCCTCCTCCCTTAGGAAGCAATGGTCTCCATTGTGTTGAGTTCCCCCATCAGGTGAGGAAACATTTGTTGGATTTGGCCTCGGGTGAGCCACTTGCCTTGGTGTAGGAGTTCCCCTGCCTTGATAACTCGATAAAGATGGATTTGATGCTGGCGAGTGCCCTTGACCTGTGTGTTCACTATCTGATCGGTGGATGCTTGTTCCATGTAGTCAGGGTTGAGCTCTATTGGTTTCAGTTATTCGACGATCTTAGAGGTGTCCAATAATGGTGGCAAATATGGCCGAAGGAGGTCTACATTGAATACTGGATGCAGACCAAGGAAGGGTGGAGTGTTGAGCTCAAAAGAATTGTTACCCACAACCTTGGTGATAGTGTAAGGCCCATAACGAAGTGGTTGAAGCTTTCGATGGGGCCCGGTGAGACGATCCTTGTCGCCAACCTGAAACTAGTGTGGTACCCTATGTTTATCATGGCGCTGCTTGTACTTAGCATTGTATTTCTGCAAAATCTTCTGGACCTGTTGGCAGATGTGCTGAATTCGCTCAATGAATCTGCTGGCTTTGTCAACCGTAGACTGATCAGGGGAAGAGTCGATCTGTACGGTGGCAAGAGGAAGTGCAAATCAATGGGTCCCAAGGGTTAGAATCCCAGACCCACTTGAAATGGGCTATGGCCGATGAAACCATGGAGAGCCTTGTTATAACTATGTTGGACATATGGGAGACTCTTGTCCCACATACAAGGATGCTTAGAATTGTAAATGTGTAGAATGTGCATAATCATCTGATTGACGACCTCGGTTTGGCCATAGGTTTGGGGGTGGAAAGAAGTGGATTTTGTGAGCTTGGTGTCCAACAGAGACCAAAGACTCGACCAAAAGGTGCCGAGGAACTCGCTGTCTTGGTTGGAGATGATGGTCTATGGTATCCCAAAGTGAACCCAAACTCGTTCAAAGAAGAGCTTGGCAGTATCAACCACTGTGACAGTCTTCTTACAGGCTGTGAGGATGGCCATCTTCGAAAACCGATCAACGACCACAAACACGCGGTCATTTTTGTGCTTGGTGGACAACAAACCAAACATGTAATCCATGGAGATGGACTCCCATGGCTTCTTAGGAATAGACAGAGGGGTGTATAAGCCTTGCTTCTTGATGGCCGACTTGGCAATGATGCAGGAAGTGAAAGATATGATATACTTGCTGACGTCTAGTCAAATTTTTGGCCAATAAAAATGTTTATGAAGGATGACCGCAGTTTTCTCTATGCCAAAATGTCCTGCCACCCGACTGTAGTGGGTTTCCCAAATCATTTTTTCACGCTCTCTTGTAGGAACAAAGAGATGTCCCAGGTGGCATAAGAGTCCATCCTGAATGTGAAAATCAGTGACAATGGCGCCTGCACCCAAGAGCTGATATGTGGTGGCGAAGTCCAGATCTTGTTGGTAAAGTTGGGGCCACTCCGATGTTTCATGTCCACAGGAATGGAACATAGTGGTAAGTGCAGCCATATGAGGCCAACTGAGGCAATCAACGACATGATTGGAGATACATGTTTGATACTTGTCGTTGAGATGGAACTGCTGCAAGTAGGTGGATCGCTTCTGATGACGGTCGTTCTGCAATTTCTCCTGTGTCTGTATGAACTGAAAAGGTTTGTGATTAGTGTGTATGATCGTCTCTGTCCCTAGAATGTAATGTTTCCATTGACGACATGCTTATACAATGGAATACATTTCCTTGTCATAGGTGGGGTATTTACAGGCAGTATCAAAGAGTGTCTCACTATGGTATGCCATTGGATGCCCGTACTGATTGAGAACTGCGCCCACAACATAGTCAGATGCATCAGTCTCAATATCAAATGGTTGTTGCAGATCGGGAAAGGAGAGTACTGGAGATGAGCACAAACAATGTTTCAGATCTTCGAATGTTTGTCTATGCTCTTTCCCCCACACAAAATTGGCCCTACTGTCGCCCTTGGTCACCTGGCTAAGGGCCCAAGCAATATGGGAGAATCCTAACACGATATGTCGGTAAAAAATGGTGAGTCTTAAGAAGCTCCAAAGCTCAGCCAGTGTGGTCGAGGATGGCCAATCATGAATGACTTGGATCTTAGCTGGACCAACATGTACCCCATGCTCATCAACAATGTAGCCCAGGTATTGGATCCTGTTCATGCCAAAAGAGCATTTTTCCAAGTTGGCATAAAGCTTGTGCTGTTGTAGAGTGCTCAAAACCTGCTGAATATGCTGCATGTGCTCCTCCCACATTCTGCTGAAGATGAGGATGTGAACAATATCTTCTATTAAATAATGAAATAGGCTGTAACTGTAAAATTGCAGAACTGAAACTTGCTCTAATGGTGGTAGCTATCCCCAAGAAGAGATGTGGCTGCTACACACATCCGTTTGATAAGAATAGATTACAATGAGTCTCCATAGGCCCTTTTCATATTAATCATGAATTCCAAAACCCTAAACATCCAAAAACATAACCCTAGAAGGTGAAACTCCAAAAGGCATGTGGGCCCTATGGGTAAGTTGGTGTATTTTGGTACCTCAACTTCCTAGGGTCATAACTTTTGCATACGACCTCCGTTTTAGGCGCGTGATAGCCCGTTGGAAAGGTATTTCAGAGAAATAGACATTCCTCCATCAAAATATAACTCCATCAACAATTTGACTGTGGCGAGACAAACAAATAATGTTTAGGGCCCCAAAACAACCCTAAAAGTACAACAAGATGTGCTAACATGAAAACACACAAAATAGGCCAGTTTGATTAGGCGAGAGGCCACTCGTATCCACCTGGAGAATAAGTGAGGCTTTAGACAACCCCAAAAGTGTATAACTCACAATTATAAAGTAATATAGAAAGACATGCTGAACAAAAATGGACACAAGGAGCCAATTGGAATAGGTGGGTGGACACTAATATCCATCTAGATCAATCTTATCCCATTCTTGTATAGTGGGACCCATCATATGGGGCTCCTAACCCATACTTGTCTTACTGCTCGAGATTTTAGAGAAATGGTTTGCTTTCTTGTACCCACTAAGATATTAAAGGTTACATAGGCATATTTAAATGATATTCAAGGGGGGTTATTGGGTGATAAATTCTTGGAGGGTAACCAATTACGAGAAATAGTGGTTGTAGACGAGTATGATTTAGAAATTTTATCTCAACATTCTATTACTCATATGATAGGTTAACGATCCACCTCCAAGTTTCCTCACTACATTGCCTTTGTGATTCATGAGATTTATCATAGAAGAACTATTTTCAACTGGTCAAAGGTCATTTCTACCATTATTACTCAACAAATTATCGATTTTGAAACCACCAAGACCATATATATCACCGCCTACATTATTGATCTAGATTATTTTGAGAATGAAATGAAGGCAGAGATATAACAATGAAATATACAAATATATTGCAATAAACACAAAGATGCAGTAATGCACAAATTTTATTAATGAGAGAATGTACATAAATTGTAAAATTACAGAGGGAATGACTCGCTAGAATGGTGGCAGTTTATCTCTGAGAATAGATGTGATGGCTACGCTCATTCACAAGAAGATGATGATGATTGTAATGAGGCTCCACCAAAATTTTTAACATAAATAAAATCCAAAACCCTAACCCTAGAAGATGAAACACCAAAAGGTTTGCGAGCCCCGATGGGGGTAGTTGATATGTCAACATCTCAAGGGTGTAACTTTTGGAGACGATCTCCATTTGGGGCACACGATAATTTGTTGGAAAGGTCTATCCAAGGACTACACATTTTTTCATCTCACTTTGGATAATGCCTACAATGTGACTGTGGTGGGCCCAAAAAACATTTTTTAGGGCCTCAAAATGACCCCATAATTTTAGGACCCGAAAAGGTGTAGAAAAAATACCAAGGTGGAAACCCTTGTTTTGAGCCAATGGAATAGGTGGATGGCCACTGATTTCTGCCTAGATCAATCCTCCCCCCTTAGGAAGAAATGGTATCCATTGTGTCAAGTCCCCGGGGAAGCTTTTGGCGAATCTTAACTTTGGTGAGTTGCTTTCCTTGCTGAAGAAGTTGTCCTACTTATCTTGTTGAAGGTTGTTATGAACCTGTTGTTGGAGGGGTTGGATCCATTTAACCAATATAGTTGCATGATATTTCTGGGTGTGGGAGGAATCTGTTGGTGAAGATGAAACATGAAGAACATGAAGGGATTTATCATAAATTGGTTTGATTAGGCAGTGTGGAGGCACCCCCATAGGTGCAGTAAGAATATCTTGGTGCTCTTTTACAATCTTTTTGATCTGCTTCTGCTAGATAGATGCGTATTGGGAGGAGGTTGCAGTGGTTATAGTGTTCTTCTCTTCTGACCAAATTGTGAAGAGGATAAACTTTGCGGTATGAGAGATTACTTTATGACATTGTTTTGTCAGGATAGTAGTCAGAACTACCTTTGGTATCATGTAGGGATGACCCCCTAGAGTAACAATGACGCTACGGGGTCGAGACTCATAAACAACATGACACCTCCACATATATGGCTATCATAACTGAACATCATAGACTTCTAGTGGGGAAACATCACACAATACCTCATCCTTGAAGGGATTGATGTCGTATGATAGGCGACACTGCTGGCTGACACAAAGATCTCTTCCCTAGCGAAGCCATCCGATGTTGTATGGTTGCGAGTGTGGTGTTTTCGACAAATCCAACTGCTTGAACTCTGCTAAGATAAGGTTCTCCCAGCTTCCACTATCAACAATAAAATGCAGCGGGGTCCCCTTCACCCACATCTGTGAATGGAAAAGGCTCCCCCCCTCCTCAGGACCCTCTGGTTCTTCTGGTTGGATTGTTGTGGTTGGGATAGTAGCAGTGGGTTCTGCATCAATTATCTGTCTTATTTTATTATTGTCTGAATTCGAGTCCGATTTAAGGCTCGATTTTGTTTCTTTGAGCTCAAATTCCAATGACTGTTTTGAGCAACATTCATCGATGTTGTGCCAAGGGATTTTGTGGAAGTCACACCACTTTTGAGTGTCCTTCTTTGTCTTCCCATTGCTCTTCTTTTCCAGCAGCTTGAACTGGTTGTCTTGAGGTTGGCTATTCTGTGGATTAGAAATGCCTTTACCATACTTTGGTTGTTGCGGATTTGCATACCTAAAGTCCCTCTTATTCTGGTGCTTAAATTTTTGCTTGATTTTGACATCATATCGATAAGTTGCTCCCAGTGATGAGATGTCTAGAAACTCCATTTCAGTTTGGATGTACCTATGTAGAGCCCTGCGGTATTTTAGAACTAGATGTCACTTAGAGTCTTTGATACCTATCTTGGTGCACAAGGTATAGAAGGTATTTGTGAACTCCGACACTATTTGGCCCCTCTCTTGATGTAGTGTGGTCCATCTCATGTACTGGTCATCATAGTTTCCCACAGGGTAATATTGCTCCTTGAATGAATCCATAAAAAAATCCCAAGTGGGCTCAGACCCAAATATTATAGACTCCTCTGTGGAATTTTTCTCCCAGTAAGTTTCCCACCAATGTTTGACATGGAGAAGAGCCTTAAGGAGCGCAAAGGTGATCTTTTCTCTGTTAGAAAAATTGTGAACAAATAAATAACCTTCTAGCAAATTTAACCATTTTTCAAAAGCATTTGCATCGATCTGACCTTCAAATACAAGAATATCAAAATTAACTTGTACCTTGAATGGGGTAGTATCTCCAAAGAGACTGCTTGATGAATACACACCTGTTATTGTCGGTAATCGTTGAAGGATTTGGGAAAAATTCTCCAACATCTTGTTCCTCTGCTGCGCAAGGGATTCCACAAGCAACAAATTGATGTGATCCTCTTCTCTAGTGTCTCTCTTTTCTTCCACCATGGGAGGTTTCTTGGTCTAGCGAGGGCGATTGTCCTCAAGAAAAACTAGCTCGAGACCCAAATCTATATACCCTGACCTCATCAAGGACATGCACTAAGAAATGACAAGGAGTAGCCTGCTTTGATACCACTGATCCAGATTATTTTGAGAACAAAATGAAGACATAGATATAACAATTAAATATACAGAGATATTGCAATAAACAAAGAGATACAATAATGCACAATTTTTTTATTAATGAGAGAATGTAAAAAAACTGTAAAATTACAGAGTGAACGAGTCACTAGAATGGTGACAACTTATCTCTGAGAAGAGATGTGATGTCTACGCTCATTCACAAGAATATGATGATGATTACAATGATGCTCCAAAGGCCTTTTTAACATAAAGAAAATCCAAAACTTTAACCCCAGAAGATGAAACGCCAAAAGGTTTGTGGGTCCTAATGGGGGTAGTTGGTACGCCAACTTCCCAAGGGAATAAATTTTGCATACGATCTTCATTTGGGGTGCACGATAGCTCGTTGGAAAGGTCTATCCGAGGAATAGAAATTTTTTCATCACACTCTGGCTAAATTCTACAGTGTGATGATGGCGGGCCCAAAAAACATTGTTTAGGGCCTCAAAAAGACCTCATAAGTTTAGGTCCCAAAAAGCTGTAGAAAAACTGCCAAGGTGGAAACCCTTGTTTTGAGCCAGTGGAATAGGTGGGTGGCCACCGATTTCTGCCTCGATCAATTATATATTCATTACCTTATTGTAACAAGTTTACTAGATTTCTCCATAAAATACACCATAACCCCAAGTATCTAGTTTGTTCATATGTGGCACTACCTGTGTTGGATATATGCTACATTCCTTGTAGGTGCATTGTACATCATGGTATGACATTTTGGGGTCCATTTTCGTTTTATTTGGTTGATTTTTAGCCCATTATAATCTAATAATACTTGGCGGATTAGGGTTGAACGATGTTGGCAAATACCTAAGTATTGTATTGTGAATTGTTTTGTTAATACAATGAGATAACTAAGAGTTGAGTGGTCTGCACTAAAACCCTAACACACACCCACCTCATTTGTTATGAGTTTAGCCATGGATTCGATCTCTAGAGGGGAATCCAAACTCCCTTCAGACTAAGAGTTGTTAACCTTTCAAGTTGTGGCCTCCTCTTTCGGAAGTCCTCAAGAGCCCAATCATCTCAGTTAAATGAGTGGATAAAATTCTAGAAGTGAAGCTACCCCCTACTGCATCAAGGCACAAGGCCCTTGCCTTAGTGAAAAGGGGCCTCATTGGTCAATTTAATAGTATATGGCCCTCTCCTCATGCCATGGAAATCTAGTTGCAAAATAAATTGAAGGTGTTGAACAAAGGAAAAATGAACCATTTTTTTATGGTAGGGGATTTTACACTTTCCTGTTTAAGACAAAGGACGATAGAGATTTAATATTTTGAAATGAGCCCTATTTATTTGGCTACCAAGGCATGTACTTGGATAGATGGACACCAAAATTCAATCCAAATCACGATCTTCCCTCAGTGATTCTAGTATGGGTGTGTCTCCCTCATCTTCCACTCCATTTTTGGAGAAATGATACTCTTTGAAGCATGTGGAATTCCTTGGGGCGATACATAGATACAGTTGAGCTAAAAGAGAACAAGTATGCCTATGCACTATTATGTGTAGAGGTAGATTTGGGAAAAGGCCTACCAAAGGCCATTTTGTTATCTTTAGATAACTGACAACATTAGCAACCGCTAGATTATAAGCATCTCACCTTAAAATGAAAATCATGTCATGAATATAGGTATTTTGCTAAATATTGCAAGAAAAACACCTAGATTTCTCAACTAGCACCAGAAAAACAGGAGCAATGGCAAATGGTAAAGAAAGAAATGGGATCAAACACCAATCTCCAGGATAAATACCAATCCTTAGCATTAGGGACTTCAACATTGTCTGGGTCAAAGATCCCCTGGTCTTAGACTCCATCTAAAGGGAATCCCTTAAACCCGTGCTTGGACCACCTTAAGATGAAAAACATTGAGAAAGCTGGTATCCAATCGTTGCTCTCCAATAGATTCAAAACTTTATATCAATAAAAATGAATTCCATCTATAGAAACCTTGGTAAACCATCACATGGTATGAGGGGTAGCAACCATAGTAACAATGGAGCCACCATTATTCCAAATGCCAAACATTCCTTTCATGGAAGAGGAATATCGGGTCTCAAAAATATTAGAAGACACTGATAACACCATGGATCTATTGGATTACTGAGAGGGGGGGTGAATCAGTAATAGAACAATCTAATCCTTTTTAGCCATATAATCCAAGTGTTATATCAATGAAGCATTATCATCCAATAACTGCAGAGTAAATAAGCAATGAACAAATGAACAAACATACACATACACAGTACACCAGTGTTTTACGTGGAAACCCAAATCGGGAGAAAACCACAGAATGTTTTTTCTTATATGTCTTGAAGAGTTACATTCATTGGAAGCACCAACTTCCTTTGTTTTCTAGCCGCAACTGGAAGGATGCTCCAACCTTCTAGTTTTTTAGGGTACAACCTGAGGGAATATCCAATTCCCCAATTCTCTGGCTACAACCAGAAGGAGGATACAACCCCCTATGTTCTCCGACTACAACCGAAAGGTGGCGACAACCACTTGTCCTTGCCCCATCCTGCCACCCTGTCACTGTGAGATATACCGTTGTAAACCTATGCCAATAAATCTGAACCATGCTTCAACCTATACCTCAACCTGTACCATAAACAAGGGCATCAACCATGCACCAACCTGTACCAAATAACCTGTAATCAACCTGTACCATAAACAAGTGCATCCAATCATGTACCAAGTATGTACCAATCATGTGTCAACTACTCATCAACTATGACTCATCAATATGTACCAACATCATCAACTATACACCTCATGTATGT
>ML807637.1:308929-326934 GCA_009831015.1 Picea engelmannii
GACCTTTTGGGGCTTCTAGATGACATATGAGGGTCCTCCAACTTCGTAAGGCCATAACTCTCAAACCATGAGGAGTTATGTGACGTTCCACATACCACCAGAAATTGAATGACATGTACTATCCATATAGAATAGTATTATCTAAAAATATATCAGAACTCATACCGTTATCCATCAAACAAACTTGGGTCCATTACCCAAACCTGGGGTCTCCAACTTCTCATGGCCATAACTCTCTAACTGTGAGGAGTTATGTGACGTTCCACATACCATCAGAAATGGAATGACAAGCACTATCCATATAGGATAGTTTACCTAACAAATTCATTGTCCTTAATCTCATTATTCCACAATTAATCACGGGTTCTCTTACTCAGCAAAGCGTCTTCCCGTGAGGGCTTTCACCATAAGGGGACCACTTTGGAGTTCATCCATATTTACTTCTTATCAATCATGACAAGACAATAATGAGTCATCTTTACATCAAATAATCTTGGGTCCATTACCCAAGCCTATGTGCTGTGGGGCTTTCTTCAAGGGTTGACATCAATGACAACCAACCTTAATCAACAGGATCTAGAAATAGGTTTCCGATTCACCATATTTTAAATCAAGGGGAAAATATCAAATGCAGACAGAGGAAGAAGAAAAAGGGGAGGGGGATTTAGAAGAAAATATTACAAAGAAAAAAGGAAGGAAAAAATCGAAGGTTAAAAGAGAAGAAGCAACCAATAGGGACAAGTTGATGGGGACTTTGAAAACAATAGATAAATCTCTAGGTGGTGGACCAAAAACCTCATCTAAATAATGATATTTGTCTCTTGGAATTGTAGAGGATTAGGTCACATAAATAAAGAAACAACTTTAAGGATATAATAAGAACATAAAATCCTATCATTATTCCTCTCCAAGAGACTAGAATGGAGTATTTGAAAGCATTGAAGTTAGGAAATAAATAATGGCATATTAGTGAAGGTGTAATGTCCCGACTAATGTTTTTTGGATTTTCACTTAGTTTAACAATGTAGACATTTTTGTCAAACAATTTGCATACAAGCATTCTATCAATGGTTTTTATGTAATTCTAATATTTGTTGATGACTTACAAAGACACACCCATATCAAGACTCAAGATATGTATTGCATTGAATGTTTATGACAATGAAAATACATTGGAAAATCCAAGCAAATGTACAGTAACAATAAACGAGGAACCTGATATATATTTTTGTAGGTTTCTCTTGAAAATACTAGAGTGAATATGATTATAGGTGATAGTATGTGTGCGACAACTCTCAACTAAGGATAATAGGTCTGTAGGTGAAGAAATCATCCCAACAAGGTATGTACAATAGTTCAGAAATTAGTGGGAAGGTCTATAGGTTGTAGTTGCATGTGTTCGACCTTGCTAGCAGCAATAAGCTCGCTCCTCAACAATAATGATAGCATCCACTAGTGAATACGTCCTCCCACATAAGAAACACATCCCTAACTCATTCAACTTGACCTCTACTATAGGAAACTCGACCAACAACAACACCATGAGAGTCGACCCAAAACAACAAGGTAACTTCGCTCAACAAAGAGAAATCTTTGTCCCTTAAGAAAAATCAACCTCTAACAGTCAAAACTCAACCTTCCTCCACAAACTCAACTTTTACACTATGAAATACAACTTCCCCAAGAATGAAATGAACTGCACATAGATAACTTGACCTCCTCAAGAGAGCTCGACCTACAAGCAAAATCAACCACAAAATGAGAAAGCCCAACTGCTAAATGATGAAATCTCGACCACAATGAAGCACAATGAAATATCTGAGTGATCTTTCCTCCACGATCAACTAGGGTGGATAGTCTCACCACCAAAACCAATCTTTTTCTCTGGGGGTTTTTCGTCCCAAGATCCAAAGGTACAAGAGCTATCTTCAATTCGTTTTTAGAAAATAACAATGCATAATGAGAGAGAGCGCCCTCATTCCTCTTTTATTTCCTTGATCATCCTTTTGCTGACCCTTTTTACCTTTTAATAAAGTAAAGTGACTTTATAATCTCAAAGTCACTTAAAACACCTTTCCACTTAATTACTCAATGTCACTTTTAAAAAGATTGTTTTTTTTCCTCGATGACATTAAATAATGAATTAATCCTCTTTCATTCCACTAACTATAGCCTATGAGAATCACTTAGGCTATCATGTCAATCTCTTGGAGTGATCATTTGTAAAGGGACATTACAAAAGGAGTAACAATCAACTCAAGAGAAGCCTTAGGAGGGTTATGCACCCTCTGGAACAAACAAGAGTGGCACTTGGAATTTTCCTTTCATTCTCAACACTAGATTTTAACAAGTCTCTCATATTTTCATTCTAGTAAGATAATTAATGTATTCAACTTGTACATTCCTATAGATTATATGGAAAAATAAAATTTTTGGTGGTCTTGATTAACTCTAAAAGACTTGGAACACATCATAAACAACATCTTGGCAGGTGACATCAATGTGGTTTTGCACAATAAGGAGAAATGGGGGGATAGAATCATTAGGCACCCACTCCAAGAAAATATGAAGGATTTGATAAGTGAATGGGACATGGTAGACATTAAAGAAAATAAAGGGAAATACACCTAGACAAATCAAAGGATAGGGCTTGGACACATATTTGCTAGACTAGATAGATTCTTAGTGCAAAGTGACTTGCTTCTTCAGGATTTCATAATCAAGTCAAGGATTATTGCATTGATAGTTTCTGACCATAAATTGATTTCCCTTCATCTTCAATACTCTCTAGATTATGGTTTTCTGCCATTATGATATAATCCACTCTGGTTGCAAGATTAGGAATTTTCGAAGAAAATCATTATGGCCTAGAAGGTATGGATCATAGGAACCCCTACTTACATCTAGGAACAAAAAATAAAATCATTCAAAAATGTTTTGAAAGAATTGATTAAAACCAATGTTGCAAACATCACATTGATGAATATGTCGACAACATCGGGGAAAATATCAACAAAAATATCCATTTTTTCAATTTTTAAAACATCAAAAGCAACAACATCATCAAATAAATGCATTGCCACATAAATATGACAAGAGAACTGATATGTAAGATGTATTAGATTTCTATTGATACATCCCACATGGACACTAAATCATGTCTTGAATCCTTACTCCAAAACCTCAAAATATCGTCAAAAAATATAATAAATGTATCTCACCATCATGAATCATCTACAATGAAAAAAAAAAAAAACTAGTGATTCTCTCTGCCCCTTTTATAGACAAAGGTAATGGATTTATAAATGGATTTTCCTTTAGAGGAAGAAGTACCTGGGGTTGGCGTTGGACTTTGACATCCTTTAGAAGAAGCAAAATATGGATTATGTCGTTCTCTATTGGTGCTACTATTGAGTCCAACTCGCTCTGTTGGAATCTGTGAAGGTGGTGGTGCTGGTGCACTCCCAGTGTCAATCATCACCTCCTATAAAGGTGTATGCTTTGGAACATCCTCCTCTATCTCTTTATCCCTTGTTACCTCCTCATGTGCCTCGTCTTATAACCAATTAGGGGTAAATTCCATGAAAGGTTTCTCAGTCTCAACCCTCCATGCAACAATGGTGTCAATCCCATCCTATGAGATGGTCTCCACGTCAAATGTTTTCTGAAGCTGTCTCACCCACAATCAAAGATTGTAGTAGATGTAGACAATGTCATTAAGGTGTCAGGATTATCACCTGTATGAGGGTCATAAATGATCAATTGAAAAATTATTAAATTGATCATTACAATACATAATTTAGAAGGTGATGGGACATACAATAATAAATTATAATTTATAATGAATTCAAAATTTATTTTGAAATTTTTTAACTTCTTGTGCTTCTTGGTGTGTATTTGATCAAATACACTCCAGTTGCGCTCTCATCCTAAAGAGATACATGTTTGGCTAAGCACTTGAATGACAAGTTTTTGTAAATTGGGTACTCTTGCACCATAGCTTGTCCATCAAGCATCTACAACAAATTATAGAAACATAAGAAAATACATTGGAATTTAAAAGTTGAAACAAAGTAGGAAGAGACATTGAAATTTGAAACATAATATCTTACCTAACATTTTGGTCTTCTTGTCTTGAATAGCCGTGTCAAAGTGAAATGTTCCACTAGCCATCCTATATATTTCCATTTCTTTACAAATATTTGCACGTTCTTGCGGACTTGGAACCATCCTCTAAAAACATGTCAGGAATCCATCCACAACCTCAAAATCAAATCTAAAACCATAGGAGTAAGAGAATGTGTGGTTGAGGTAGATCCCTGCAACATGAATGGGCGATGGAGCATATTGGTCCATCATTAGTCGATCACTCTCCATATCAATAGTTGTTCCTCAAACCCATTATCCCCCTTGTCCTCATAATATGTATGGATGGATTCTTTATCCCTATCCATGGACTCATACAAGTAGACCATTATAGGATTGTCTCCATCAACCAATTGAAGAACCTTTACCAAAGGTTTTCTAATGGCACACACCTCCTCCACTCCTACCCAAAATATCTCCTGGTATGACACTAGCCTACATATGGTCTCCCCCTCTGGGTTATGACTAAATGATAAAATCATTCCACTCATATGAGAGGAACATTCTCTTCAACTCCCACTTACAAGCCAAGAGAGACTGAAGAGATATGAAGCTAGTGAAAAAATGTGTGATTGCAAGACTCACCAACTCCCTGTTATTTGTGAATATTCTCATCAAGTTAAGCACATATGCATTATTATAAATAAATTTTTTGATTCTCCTTATTTGATTAAAAAATATCCTTGATATAAGGAATTGTGCTCATATCCTCTAAAATCAAATCAATGAAATGTGCAGCACAAGGAGTCCAAAACAAGGCAGGATACCTCAACTTAACCAACCCACATGTAGTGAAATAATTAGCAATGTTTCCTGTCATGACTTGGACAACATTCTATGGGCCCACCTCCTGAACGAACCCACCCAACTGTTTATTATTTGGGTTGGTTGTCATTGATGTCAACCCTTGAAGAAAGTCCGGTGGCACAAAGGTTTGGGTAATGGACCCAAGTTTGTTTGATGTATAATGGTATGATTTTTAATATATTTGAAGGTAACACTATTCTGGATGGATATTACATGTCATTCCATTTCTGGTGGTATGTGGAACGCCACATAACTCCTCACGGTTAGAGAGTTATGGCCATGTGAAGTTGGAGAACCCTTATGAGTCATCTAGAAGCCCCAAAAGGTCAAAGTAGTCTAAGTGGTTGCAAAGAAGAAATTATTTAAATAATAAAGTGAAGTGATGAGTGTACTATAAGTCAAAGTGGATACAAAAGAAATTATTTAAATAATAAATTTAATGGAGAAATTACTAAGTGGACAAGTGGTTAGAAGTGGGTTAGCCCTAAAATAAGGAAAGTGGTTTAAGAGATTTTAGAAGGTAAATAATAAAGTGAAGCGATGAGTGTACTATAAGTCAAAGTGCATACAAAATAAATTATTTAAATAATAAATTTAATGGAGAAATTACTAAGTGGACAAGTGGTTAGAAGTGGGTTAACCCTAAAATAAAGAAAGTGGGTTAAGATGGTTAAAAGGTAAGCCCATGAAGAAGATACGTGAAAGTATAAATAAGAGGCAAGGCTCTCTCATTTTAATCACACTTGAGAATATTGAATATCGTCAAGTGACTAAGGTAACCAAATAATATCTAAGCTGAATTTCAGAGGGAAGGTGAAGTAAAGAAGGCCGAAATTCAAGGGAGGATAAATTCTTTTGATGATGTTTTCTAAGGTATTTTATTTCCAGGTCATCTCACCATTTTTGTAATAACTTTTTTTCTAAAATGATTCAGACCATGAAATTGGGAGGACGTTGAGGAAACATATCCAAGTAGTTTTGATAGATATTTCATCTTGTGGGTCCTTGTAGTTTTGGAGTTACACTCTGTGGAAAATAGGGTTTGTGGCTAGTCCTGAAACTAGTCTAAAACAAGTGTTTCGGGTAAAAACATCATAACTTCTTCATAACAGATCCGAATTCAGTAAGACCAAATGTATTGGTTAGAGTACAATATGTAGTATTTTGTGTACCATTTTTAGATCCATACACCAAATATTCTATGTGGGGCACTCTCTACAAGTTCACTCTCTAGAATAAGCCAGAATTCGACAAGGTATTCCATTTTTTCTATAACTCCTTTTCTGAGAGGTTCCAAGTAGTGAAACCTGGAGGAATTGGAGAAAAGACACTGAATAACATTGTGTACTATTTTTAGATCTTATTAATTACAGGTACATAGTTATGATTATTTCAAGTTAGGGTTGTTGACTAATCCAAAATTAGTCATGTGAGACTAAAGTAAAGTTTGATGAAAATGCTAGTCTCTTGTTGTTAAAATTAAGGAAGGTTTGCAAGTATGTGATCATATACACCATGTATATTACAAAGTTACAAATCAAATTTGGATGATGCACTTTTTCACTTCGGTCAAAATAATTCCAAAGCCACAAATGCACTTCTAAATGGTCCTGGTGAATCGATATACACCAAAGTTATGCATTGTAAATCCACTAAAGAGATTTGGGACAAACTTCAAACTATTTATGAAGGAGATTCAAAATTCAAAGCAACAAAGCTTCAAACTTACAAAGGTCAGTTCGAACAACTAAAGATGAAGGAAGATGAGAATATTGTAGCTTACTTCTTACGAGTTGATGAAACAATAAATGCAATCATAGGATTGGGAGAAGAAATTAAAGAATCTGTAATTGTTCAAAAGGTACTAAGATCTCTTCCTATGAGATTTGATCCTAAGATATCATCACTAGAAGAAAGCGCGATATAGACTCAATAAGCATGGACGAACTACATGGAATCTTCACAGCATATGAAATGAGAACTGAACAGGAAAATCCAGATATAAAATAAGAAGCTTTCAAAGCATCCAAAAGGTCAAAGCAAAAGGGAAAGCAAAAAGAAAAAGAACATAGCAGTAATAATTACATCTCGGAAGATGATGAAGAAATGACCAATTTTGTCAAGAGATTGAACGAGGGAACCAATGACAGATATAAATGTAAGCTTCCATTGATTTTTTTGTTGTTGTGATGGTATTGGTCATTTTGTTAACAAATTTACTCATAAGAAAATAAGGGGAATGATGAAGATTACTCAAATAGAAAACAAACATATAAAGGCAAAAGAACCACAAAGAAAGTTTTCAAGAAAATCTTATGCACCAAAGAAGACATCTCCTCATCGGATGAAGATGAAGTCAGTGACAATGAGGTAGAAAGAGTTCTATTCATGGGAGTAGAAGACTCTAATAAAGAAGACACCGAAGAAGAATATGAAGATGCATAAGTTGACTACCTAGAAGAATTGTTGACTGCCATAGAAGTTATAAGAAGAGAAAAGAGGAAAAACAAGAAGCTACAAGCAGAACTAGACAAGATGGAAGACACTCAAGAACTAGAGAAGATCATCACGGAATTGAAGGTTCAAATCGAATAATATAAAAGAATTGAAGAAGCACTCAAAGAACAATTAGAAGAAAGAGACATGATCATTGGAAGTTTGGAAGCAGAGATTGTCACATTGAGAAATGATCTTCAAAAGAAAAATATGCAGAACAACTCAAAAGTTTTGGATGACATTATCAACATTCAAAGGCCTAATCATGACAAGTCTGGACTTGGATACAATCAGATAGAAAAGGAATCAAGCTCCAAAGCAACAAATCAAGAAACATATCGAAAAAATTATTCAAAAACAATCAAAGGGGATAAGGAGACCTACAAGGAAGATTACAGGGACACTCCTCCATCGAGAAGATTCAGATTTTAGAATAAACGTCCGACATAAAAAAATAGGCCTCGGGAAGAAGAAGGATTCAAATCCTTTTAGAATATCTTCAACTC
Organism: Picea engelmannii; assembly: GCA_009831015.1. Classification (NCBI taxonomy): domain Eukaryota; kingdom Viridiplantae; phylum Streptophyta; class Pinopsida; order Pinales; family Pinaceae; genus Picea; species Picea engelmannii. The sequence goes on from ML807637.1 coordinate 316,885, forward strand.
CCAGATATCAAACTATATTTTTGGGTTTATGTTATGCATGCAATAATTTTGGACATAAAGTTGTAAATTGCAGAGCTAATAGCAGGAACATAAACAACTTTGAAATTCATACACAAAATGGTTATCCAAGAAGTCCTAGAGAAATACAGAGAAGAAGCTACAACAAGTTTGAATCATTGAGCACCGAAGTCGAATGCTACAAGTGCAATAACTTTGGACACATGGCCAAAGATTGTAGAATGACAGTCCCTCCTAGAGAACCACAACAGAACAACAACAGTAAAAAACATGAGCCTCAAAAGAGAACATGGATAAGAAAGCAGAATCAATATAGAAATGAAGAATTCACACTTGCTCTACAAGCTAAGCAGAATAAGCGTGGTTGGTATGTTGACAATGGCTGTTCAAAACATGAAGAACATGTGAACAAAGACCAGGTCCCAGAGATAACAAGATTGGAAATAAAATGAGATGAAGAAAATTCTATAGAGAAAAGGAAAGATGTCAGATACAAAAAGATTTGGAGAATAACTGAAAGAAAAGAAGGACAGGTAAATAAGGAACAAATTCAAGAGATTTTACTTTCAGGCACTGTAGTGAAAGATGAATCCATAGACAGAAAGAAAGAAGTCAGAGCTCAGAGAGATAATAAATCTACTAATGAAGATGATGATGAATACACTTCAGAGCAGGAATTGTTCTGATCCATATGGCTTAGAGACTCCCAAATAATATGAATAATAGATAGGGGGAGTCTATGCGGTAGCTGAGACAGACTAGAGAACCATCCTTCGAGCAACTTGTAGAATTTGAATAGACAGATTCAGTGCATTCAGTTAGAAGAAGTACAATATGATAGATTAATTAGTTGTAGTAGTGTTTCATGATAGTACAATGACATATGAGTGAAAATTATGGACAATTGTGTAGCAGAGTCTTGAACAGTATGGACAGAGATGGACATGAAATCAACTTTTCTGAACGAGGAACTTGAAGAAGAAGTCTACATTGAATAACTGGTTCCTAGAGAATGGTACTCTAGACTGGATAAATATCTGCAACATGCAAGGTTAAGAAAAGGAAGTGCAAACAACAACCTCTACATCAAGGTAACTCAAGATGTTTTTTATTAATTGAAGTTTATATTGATGATATTATTTTTGGAAGTACTGATGACAGGTTAAGCCAGAAATTTGCAAAGGATATGCAAAATGAATTTGAAATGTCATTACTCGGAGAACTATCCTTCTTTCTGGGTCTTCAGATATGTCAAAGCAACCAAGGAATTTTTATTTATCAAACTAAGTATATCAGGGAAATGCTAAAGAGGTTCGGAATGGAATATTGCAAACCAGTTACCACTCCTATGCAAACCGGTTGCAAGTTGAGAAAAGATGATGATTCAAAGTCTACAGACCAGAGGCAATATGGGTCAATGATTGGTAGCTTACTATACGTGACAACATCCAGACTAGATGTAAAGCAGACAGTTGGACAGGTGGTACGATTTCAAGCAACACCAAAGGAATCACATGTATTAGTAGTGAAGAGGATTTTCAGATATCTTAAAGCAACAAAAGAGTTTGGATTATGGTATAAAAAAGGAAAGGATCTATCACTTATTGCCTACACAGATGCAGATTGGGAAGGTTGCATTGATGATCGACGAAGCACCAATGGAGCAACGTTATACTTGGGTGAGTGTTTAGTATCTTGGCTAAGAAAGAAAAAATCATCAATATCTTTATCTATAGACGAAGCAGAGTATATTGCAGAAGCAAGATGTTGTACTCAGGTTCTATGGATGAAACAAACATTGACAGATATATAGGTTGAGTATGATGAGCCCATTCCAATCTATTGTGATAATACAAGCACCATCAATATCTCAAAGAACCCGATGATGCACTCCAAGACGAAGCATATTCCAATAAAGTATCACTTTCTACGGGAACAGGTTGCAGAGAAGAACATCATAGTTGAATATGTGGGCACACAAGAACAAGTGGAAGACATATTTACAAAACTGATTCCAAGGGAAGCCCTTGAGTATTTTTGGCAGAGACTCAGAGTAATTTCTACTCCAAAATGAATGCTTTTGAATGCTTATCTTATATGTCTTAGATTTACACGAGGAAGCACCATAAAGAGGACGGTTTAGGTTGTGGGATAAGTTTTAGGAAGAGTTCAGTTAGGGGGAGTATCCCCAAGGACAATTCCGTTAGGGGGAGCAACCCCAAATGGAAATATACCTTTGCCATTGATGACAAAGGGGAAAAGATTTATTAGATGCAAAGGCAAATGCTTGGAGAAAGAGCACAGAGGCATGGTTCCAGGGGGAGCATGAGTGATATGACTTCATTATTTCATCATAGTGTTGCCATCAATGCCAAAGGGGAATATTGTTGATTATTTGGGTTGGTTGTCATTGATGTCAACCCTTGAATAAAGTCCAGTAGCGAATTCTGGTAGCACAAAGGTTTGGGTAATGGACCCAAGTTTGTTTGATGTATAATGGTATGAGTTTTAATATATTTGAAGGTAAGACTATTCTGGATGGATAGTACATGTCATGCCATTTCTGGTTGTATGTGGAATGTCACATAACTCATCACGGTTAGAGAGTTGTGGCCATGCGAAGTTGGAGAACTCTCGAGTCATCTAGAAGCCCCTAAAGGTCAAAGTAGTCAAAGTGGTTGCAAAGAAGATATTATTTAAATAATAAAGTGAAGTGATGAGTGTACTATAAGTCAAAGTGGATACAAAATAAATTATTTAAATAATAAATTTAATGGAGAAATTACTAAGTGGACAAGTGGTTAGAAGTGGGTTAGCCCTAAAATAAGGAAAGTGGTTTAAGAGATTTTAGAAGGTAAATAATAAAGTGAAGTGATGAGTGTACTATAAGTCAAAGTGGATACAAAATAAATTATTTAAAAATAAATTCAATGGAGAAATTACTAAGTAAACAAATGGTTAGAAGTGGGTTAACCCTAAAATAAGGGAAGTGGGTTAAGATGGTTAAAAGGTAACCCCTTGAGAAAGATACGTGAAAGTATAAATAAGAGGCACAAATCTCTCATTTTAATCATACTTGAGCATATTGAATATCTACAAGTGAATGAGGTAACCAAAGGATATCTAAGCCAAATTTCAGAGGGAAGGTGAAGTAAAGAAGGCCAAAATTCAAGGGAGGATAAATTCTTTTGATGATGTTTTCTAAGGTATGTTATTTACATGTCATCTCACCATTTCCACAATACATTTTTTTATAGAATGATTTAGACTGTGAAATTGGGAGGTCATTGAGGAAACATATCCAAGTAGTTGTGATAAAAATTTCATCTTGTGGGTCGTTGTATTTTTGCAGTTACACTTCGTGGAAAATAGGGTTTGTGGCTAGTCCTGAAACTAGTCTAAAATAGGTGTTTCGGGTAAAAACGTCATAAGTTCTTCATAACAGATTCAAATTTAGTAAGACCAAATGTATTGGTTAGATTATAGTCTGTAGTATTGTTTGTACCATTTTCAGATCCATACAACAAATATTCCATGTGGGGAATGATCTACAAGTTCGCTCTTTAGAATAAGCCATAATTCAACAAGGTATGTCATTTTTGCTATAACTCCTTTTCTGTGAGGTTCCAAGTAGTGAAACCTGGAGGAATTACATAAAAGACACTGAAGAACATTGTGTACTATTTTTAGATCTTTATTCATTACATCTACATAGCTATGATTATTTCAAGTTAGGGTTGTTGACTAATCCAAAATTAGTCACGTGAGACTAAAGTAAAGTTTGATGAAAATGCTAGTCTCTTGTTGTTAAAGTTAAGGAAGGTTTGCAGGTATGTGATCATATACAAAAAGTCTATTACAGAGTTAAAAATAATATTTGGATGATGAAATTGATGAGGGATTTTGGTTGAGGTACATGTTGGGTACATGGTTGAGACAAATAGTGGATGAGTTGGCACATACATGAGGTGTATAGTTGATGATGTTGGTACATCTTTATGAGTCATAGTTTATGTGTATTTAATGCATGATTGGTACATATTTGGTGCATGGTTGATGCACTCGTTGATGGTACAGGTTGAGGTACAGGTTGGTGCATGTTTGATGCACTTGTTTATGGTACAGGTTGATTATAGGTTGTTTGTACAAGTTTGGTGCATGGTTGATGCATTTGTTTATGGTACAGGTTGAGGTACAGGTTGATGTATGGTACATGTTGGAACAGGTTATTGGTACATGTTTTTATAGGTTGATTGGTACAAGTTTACAACAGTATATCTCACAGTGATAGTGTGACAGTGGTTCCATCATTCTACTTCTACGTCTTGGCGGTTGGATGGGGCAATGACAGGTAGCCACCTTCCGGTTGTAGCTGGAGAACATAGGGAGTTGTAGCCTCCTTCTAGTTGTAGCCAGATAATTGGGGAGTTGGAGCTTCCCTTAGGTTGTAGCCTGAGAAACTAGGGGGTTGGAGCCTCCTTCCAGTTGTAGCTGGAAAACAAAGGAAGTTGGTGCTTCCAATGAATGTAATTCTTAAAGACATATACGAAAAAACATTTCGTGGTTTTCTACCGCCTTGGATTTTCGCGTAAAAACACTGGTGTACTGTGGATGTGTATGATTGCTCATTTTTTCATTGTTCATTTACTGTGCAACTATTGGATTATAATGCTTCATTGATATAACACTTGCATTTTGTGGTTAAATAGGATTGAATTGCTCTATTACTGATTCGCCCCCCTCTCAGTAATCCAACACCAACAACTCACATAATAATGTTGCATTTTAACATGTGCAGATGCATCAATAGATTTAATAAAATTTGTCCCCTTGGGATAATTAACCAAGAAGTTAAGAAGGGTCCTACCCTTCTAATCAGTCCAACCATATGACATCACACTGCATCCACTAATTTATCATCCAATCTACTAGTCCAATTGGTATTTTCATTTTGAAGGATAGGCCCTCTCAACTCATCATAGGTAGGGGCCTTGTATCCTGAGCCAACAATAGCGATAACATCTAACATAGGATGGTAGAATGGGTTGTTCTTGGAAATGTTGAAATGAATGTCACTCCATAGAAAACACTTACCCACAAGCTTGGAAGCTTCTTGTTTATCCTTTATTTTAACTATTGACCTAATAGAAGGTTGGGCACTAGGTGTGGTTCTAAGAACAAAAAGAGATGAGATCACTGAGGGCATTGTGGAAGGTGAGGCCGAAGAAACATTGTCACTTCTCCCCCCCTCAGATATTGCATCTCCTTCCCTTCCAAGCTAAGATTTCACAACTTCCATGTTATCTCTATTGATGTCCAAATCATCAAGTGCTTTGTTGGCAATATGAATGATTTATGAGCTTGCCTTTCCACATATATCCTCTTCATGTCTCGAAATTTGTGCAAGGTGGCATTTCAACCAGGTGATTCCCCCCCCCACCATATCCTTCCCACACAACTTTCATTTCAACCTTTGTATGTTAAATCCCCACTCAGGTTCACCATATTCCCACATAGGGTCCAAATTTCTCAACATTTTCAGTCTTCAAAGTAATGATTAAACCTATGGTGGAAAAAATATTTGAAAAAAATTAAAATCAACATTGAATAATCAAAATACAATTTTTTTGCATTAAAACAAAGAAATCTAGATTCTACCTAAATGGTAGATCTCCCATAGTCCACTAAAAATCAACAAAAGGGGAAAAACTGATAGACGTTGCAAAACCTATCAAAAAACTGAAAAAAAGAGAGGTGGAAATTGTTACACATACATGCAAATACATCAATAGCTAATGGGAATCAATCCCCACATGTTATTCCATGCATCACAACCTCCCTTTTCATGGAGTCTTTCTTGAAAATCCATTCCTTCTCAAGAAAATGGGACCCCTCCTTTTTCACTTCGAAGAGTTACCATGGTCTTTGGTCCTTGATTAATCTCTCTCTGGTCTATTTTCTTAATGCTCCAAGCTCAATTTGGTTCAATTCTTTGTTTTTATACTTAGACAAATTTGCAAGAATTCTTCTTTTGGTTATCAGATGATTTCCTCCCAACTCCTCCGGTATGTACCAGAAGAGTTCCCTCGAAGTTCTCTGGTACACCGGAGGACTTCCTACAAATTTTGTCGAAACACATAACTTGTAACTGGAAAGGTTAAAATTAACCTCTTTGATACAATCAAAGGAGTTCTTACGAACTATCTTGGTTGAACCAGATAAGTTCCCTTGATCATTTTCGATGCACTACACTTTAACTGGAACACATCGTGTAAACCTCTCTGAAACACAAAATGTATAACCGACAGACTTCTCGTTATGGTCTTCAATGTAATCAGAGCACTTCAGATGAACTCCTCTGAAACACAAGAAAGCAAATCGAATGACTTTCCACCATTTCCTTTAGTGTGACTGGGGCACTTCCCAAAATCGCTTCTGACAAGACTTTAATGCCCCTCGATGACCTCAAATCTCGTGACATGCCTATAAAAGGGGCACATCTTTTTCATCATTTTATTATTTCTAAGAAAGAAAGGGGAGTGCCAAAGTGATTCTGTTGACAATATGTTGTGAGGATGAGAGTTCTCCATCCTCAAGCTACCCTTTACGCCCATGTGTCGCTTTATCCAAGTAATCCCTAAAAAACTCTTCTCAGCATCTCTATTATACATATGTTTAAGGGTTAGGGTTTATCCCCAACGACCAAGGCCATCGTTTCCTTCGATCGATCCATTTACCTCACCCTTCACCGATTTGTACCTCTTTCCATAATATTTCTCCCTCTCTATAACCATAACACCATAAATCCCTAAAAACACCTTTTCTCGTCACCTTCGTTAGATAACTCCATGACTATATACACCTCAACGACATTTGATACCCATATTGCGACTTGGGAAGTGCTTGGTCGGTTCTACTTAGGTTGGAGCCCGAGTCTTTTTCATGCACTAAATGTGTTTTGATATGAGGCTCGATCACTGTCGTCAATTAAATCCACCATTTTGTTGGGATTCCGCACCCAAGATCCGGTCATCTTGAAGCACTAATATTATGTTTTAACAAACCTGGTCCAAGCTCCATTTATATGGGAGAAAACCACCAAACCTTTTGCACCAGTTGTCTGAGTCTCTAAACGCTCAAACCCTAGTTACCTCTACTTAGACGAGAACCGATTTCGAGACTTAACTAAAATTTTGGGTTTATTTTGTATATTAGACCACTTAATATGATCATCTCCGGTCTATTCGGAGGACTTTACATGATCCCCTCCAATATCACCGGAGGACTTGGCAAGATCGCTACCAGTCTCCACCAAAGCACTTAATATGATCATCATCGGTGTTCTTTGAAGCAATACTTAACATGATTATTAACGGTCCCACCAGAGCATTTAATAGGATCGTCGTCATTTTATTCGGTGGACTTTATAAGATTGCCTTCGGTCTTACTGGAGGACTTTACACGATCTATGCTGGTAGTCACCGAAATATTTTACAAGAACTGCTCCAGTCTTCACTGGAGTAATTTACATGATTGTCTTCGGTCCTCACCATAGGAATTTACATGAACTCCACCTATGTTAACCTTTGTATACTGATGTAGTTAATAACAATGCCTCTGACCCATTCTTACGGTCTTAACATGAGCTCCATCGGTATGACCGAAAGACTTTATAACAAATACTCTGGTTTGTACTGACACCCATGCCATGAATTGTTTCGGTACATACCAGAGCAATTCCCATGAACTACTTCGACCTCAAATTTTTCCCATTAGCCAAGATAACATTAACTTCACCAACTTGCCTGGATTCTTCACCCGATTTCTCACCAAAGTTTAAACTCTCATAATGTCTCCAATCATCCTGTCATCCTCATATGATGATCTCCTTCCCAACATTGACACAAGTGATTCTTCAGGTACCCTTCACAAAGGTTTACATAGGCAGTTTTGTTTTCAATATTCATTCACTGCTAAAATTCTTATATGTTTACAGGTCCTGATCTAATCATGTTTAGTTTCTTGCCTATTTTTGTTTTTGGGATAATTATGACTATGCGTTTCAGGTTTAAAAATGTCTCTGCAAAAGAAGACCACAAGAAAGGCACCTGCCACAGAGGCTTCTAGCAGTGGAAGAAGGCAAGAGGAAGAGCCCGATTCTCCAGGAGCAATATATGATGACACATCAAGACTCATAGAGAAAGGAGGAGACTCACTCCAATGGTATGAATTCTTCCAAATGTTCAAAAGGAAAACATTCCCAGTGGAAGCCGACAACCAAGATGAGATCCATATGGTCAAGAATATTCAGAGATCTAGAATACACAGGGTGGAAACTCATGTTGTAGTGTTCCCTTGCACGGATTCCATTGCTTGAATTCTCAAGCATGTAGACTTAGAAAATAGGTACATACTCAATGTCAGGGGAGAACCGACCTAACAAAGCACTATCACTTGGAGAAGGGAATCATAAATCTAGATGAGGAATTCCTCAACAGTTTAAATCTCAAAGAAAAAGACATGTTCAAGGTCTGGTATAAGCCAGTCAAATCTTTCAAACATAGGCCATCCGACGAGTATCCCACCACGACACTGAGAATGTCCTATCAATATATGGTGGCAATGCTCAATAGGCTATATGAGGAGTGATATGCCTCTACATTTACATTGTCATTAATGCCATTGATCCATTATTGCATATATTAAGGGTCAACATTTGATTGGGTGGATATCCTATCAACGAATTTGATAGAATCTATCATAGATGTCAAGAATACCGAGCCTGAGACTTTTCCAAAATTTCACATGTCATCGCACCTATTGGATATTATGTGCATGGCACATCAATATCCTAAGATGGGTTCGGCATGGAAAATGATAGACCTGACTGTACACATTTACTATGAGGTTCTTTGGGAGCACAAGTACAGGTTGAAATATCACAAGATGTGTGATCACTTCTTCACGCCTTAGTATAAATTTATTTTTTGCACGCCCGCCCCATGCATGACAGACAAAGCACTCACGATAATCATAAATATTGAGGACTCATATCTTATGGAACATGGGAATTACATTAGGATATACATGGCCACCAAGGCTCCCCATCTACTGCTAATATTTTTGCCGAATAAACTGGTGTTTCAAGAGACTACCTACCAAACAATGATCCACAGAGTCGGGGTAGCTCTTTATTGAGACAAGAAGGCTATCTGGCTTTCGCTTCCATTATGGATTGGTTCATACTCATTCTTCACCACTAAGAAGTCTCAGGATGAATTGGATACATTACTATCGTACCACTTGGGGGAAGAGAGATTCAAGAGGCATGATCCCAAGAAGGTTGTCAAATATTATTTCAACCAACTCAAATTCCCATGGGAATACAGTGTTGATTAAGGTTGGTTGTCATTGATGTCAACCCTTGAAGAAAGCCCCACAACACAAAGGTTTGGGTAATGGACCCAAGATTGTTTGATGTAAATATGACTCATTATTGTCTTGTCATGGTTGATAAGAAGTAAATATGGATGAACTTCAAAGTGGTCCCCTTATGGTGAAAGCCCTCATGGGAAGACACTTTGCGGAGTAAGAGAACCCATGCTTAATTGTGGAATAATGAGATGAAGGACATTGAATTTTTTAGAGAAACTATCCTAGATGTATAGTTCTTGTCATTCCATTTCCAGTGGTATGTAGAACGTCACATAAATCCTCACGGTTAGAGAGTTATGTCCATGGGAAGTTGGAGACCCCAGGTTTGGGTAATGGACCCAAGTTTGTTTGATGGGTAACGATATGAGTTATGATATATTTTCAGACAATAATATTCTATATGGATAGTACATGTCATGCCATTTCTGGTGGTATGTGGAATGTCAGATAATTCCTCACGGTTTGAGAGTTATGGCCTTACAAAGTTGGAGGACCCTCACATGTCATCTAGAAGCCCCAAAAGGTCAAAGTAGTCAAAGTGGTTTAAGGGATTTTAAAAGGTAAATAATAAAGTGAAGTGATGAGTGTAATATAATT
>ML807637.1:328501-339010 GCA_009831015.1 Picea engelmannii
GTTGTAGCCTGAGAATCTAGGGGGTTGGAGCCTCCTTCCAGTTGCAGCTGGAAAACAAAGGAAGTTGGTGCTTCCAATGAATGTAATTCTTCAAGACATATAAGAAAAAACATTCCGTGGTTTTCTCCCGATTTGGGTTTCCATGTAAGACACTGGTGTACTATGTATGTGTGTGATTTTTCTTTTCTTATTGCTCATTATTGGATAATAATACTACTTTGATATAACACTTGGATCAATTTGGATAAAAAGGATTATAATTGCACTATTACTGATTCACCCCCCCTCTCAGTAATCCAACATACAGACCAGTCGATTAGGAGGAATAATAAGTACACTGTGGGGAACAAACCTATGGAAAAGTCATTTTCAGGCGTCGAGGCAGACCCATGGGAAGGGTTGTTGATGAAGAGAAGGCCCGCGAAGAGGCGTGAAAGAAAGAAGAAGAAACAAGAGAATATAAGAAGAGGAGAAAGAAGGAGAGAGTTCATAAAAAGAAGGAGGACATGATATAAAATAAGAGGAAGATTGATGAAACTAGAGCTAAGGAAAAAGTTGATGCAAAAGCATAAATAAAGGAAACAACCAAGAAGGAAGCATAATTGAAAGCTGAACATAAAGCAATAGCTGAAAGAGCTACAACAGAAGCAACAAGAATAACAGAAGAAACAACAACAATGGAAGCAATCCAAAAAGCAACAAATGAGGTTGCAACCAAGGCAACAAAAGAGGAACAACGAAATAAAGATGAGGAGGATCAAAACAAAGATGCATCACCTATGAACACTGACATTCTAGAAATATCAACAGGAGGTTCCAATAGTCATACTCAATTAGGTGGGATGGATATGGGGCTTAGTACCCCATACAGACTGAGTAAAGTGTCAAACTTGAAAAAGTTAAGGTAGGACACAACCATGGGTCACATCATGCAACAACAGTTTAGAAAAGTATTGGTCATAGGTGGCAACCCATTATCCATCATTATAGAGACTCTAGTAATGGAAAATGTCAGTGATGATCTACTTTCTATAGCCTCCATTGGCACCGCCTTCACCACAATGAAATAACATAACCTTAAGAACTTGTATCACTAGAACTGAGAGAAGGATGCCAGAATCAAGGAGTTAAAGGAACAACTCTGGTAGGTGAGGATAGACGGAGGCAACCTGAAAGAGTTTAAGGCAAGTGCAGAAAAAGTTGGGATATAATTAAAGGAAGCCATCACAGACATGTATTCTCACTTGCAACTCTTTCAGCAGAGGACAACCACCATAATAGTACAACATAGCCAAGTACAATCCAAGTACACCTAGTTCATCACCATCCATGAAGGTTTAGGTGATATTGATGGATGGATCGTCGAGAACCCAGATGTGTCGACCGAGATTCTTCGCCCCTCAGGCATAGAAATAAATATTGACTACGCTTCGCTTGACCACTACCAACAAGCTGGGCAGAGAGTAGACAAAGAGATCACCAACTTGCTAGAACTTTGTGCACAACTGCACAAAGCAACACAATTTTTATACAAAAGTGTCACCTCCCTCCCCTGGAAGAGCTCATAAATACCCTCATGATAGAATAACTTCTTGAGAAAATCCAGCAGAGCATTAATCACAAGCGAGAGATAACTGAATGAACTACAAAGGCGATGATGGATCTGATAGATAAACATATTATATAGCCCACCAAAGTCCACACCATGATCCGGGAATTCATGGCTACCTTATCAAAATACATGTAGACCCTCAATGACAACACGACCATGCATCAAACAACTCTTGAAGAACTATCCTATCATAGGATCATATCACTCTACGATAACTTCAAGATTTGGACAACCTACATCAGAGAGAAGAGTACATAAATAAGACAAAGTACAAAATTCAGATTTGTTGTTAACTGTATTCTATTTTGTCTTTTTCCAACCACTTTCATCTTCATTTTTATTCTTACATGTGTCAAACATCTAGTGAGGGAAGCTGAAAGGTTTTTGTAACTGCTTCTTGAAGAATTCAAGAAGATTTTTCAACAATTTTCTAGGCCTGCTATAAATAAAGGAAGAGTCCCATTTTGAAAGGGGCTCTTCAAGCATTGTATACACTCAAGAAAATATTTGCATAGAAAATATTGTGTTAATTAATAATGAAAAGACCTCAAGGTCAGTTTTGACGGAGATAAGAACTTATGTACATTGTCGTTTGTTGTAAACTATTTTAAGCAGATTGTCTAATGTTGACATGGGCTGTAAGAACTTGTTGTTGCTTATAGACTTTTCTTAAGCAATCATTATTTTTATTAAAAATTTGTTATTCTTTCTTATTTATATGTCCTGAGAATATGAGTTGTTAATGTATGTGATAATATGATCTAGACTACTCTGGTTATGTATTTGTGTGCATATGTTGTTTAACTTTACTTCTTCATAACAACTATCTAAATGAAGTCATTTGTAGAGTTAGTTTCATTTCAACTACTTATTTGGTTACGATAGTTTGCTTCTAGCTAGAATAGGATAAAATAGAGTAGAATAGATTTCATTTATGCCTTTATATAGTCTTCATCTACATCTTCATTCACAAAACCATCCAACCATTCCCCCACAACAAATAATGGTAGTCGGGCCAGAATCTGGATGGGTCTCCTAAACCAAATGGTGCATAGTCTAACTGGGACCATGCACCGGGGAGTACCCCTTACTGTTGAAGAGAATTTCCACCCTATCAACACCACAATAATAAATTGATGATGGAAAATGAAAACACTCTCTCCCTAGAAATATGAGGGAAAACTAATGCATAACGGAAAACCTATCAAAAATCTAAAAAAAAAGATAGTTGGAAATTGTTACCCATTCCTGCAAATCCACCCACAGCTAAGGGGAATCAATCCCCACTCCAAAACAAAACAATGATGGAAAATTAAAACACTCTCCTCCTCATCCCTAGCTCAAGGAAAAATGCTTTCCTCCTTCTTTTCTCTCCAAACCCTTTGTTCTATTTGCAAAATGAGGAAAACAATATTGCTTTATGTTAGCCTGCCTATGGGCTAGACGATTTTTTCTTTCGAGGCATGATATTATTGTGATAATTAAGAGAATATTGCAATATTTTCACCCGAACATATCACGATGTTGCTGATATTCTCGTGATATTGGAAACACTGGTTAAAACCTCTTACTCCTTTATGTTGAGTGAGAAAGAAATGTTGAGAGACCAACTAGAATAAATTCAAATCAAAATGGAGAATGCAAATGACACAATAGAAATACAAGCTAGTAAGACATTGATTCGATTAAAACTGCAAAAGGCCATAAAAAATTAAGAGGAGACATAGATGTTGAAGTCAATAATTTTATGTCTTAAGTTAGGGGCTTGGAACATGGCATACTTCCATAGACAAGCCAAAGCTAGATTGGTTTGAAATAATGTTAAGGAAATTGCACAAGAATTTGACACCAAAATCTAGGACTTTCAAGAGCTAAGTAATGCATACTAGTCTCATTTCAATAATATCTTCACTAAACAAGATGCAATAGACCTTGATGCCTTGGAGACCATGCTAGAAAACATTCCATTGATTGTCATAGAGGATGATAACTCTGATCTAGTGAAGCCAATATAGGAGGAGGAGATTTTAAATGCTATTTTGGATTTAGAACCTAACAAGGTTCTCGGGCCTAATGGGTTCTCAATCTCCTTTATTGATATTTCTGGAGTATGATTAAAACAAACCTAAAAATAATGCTTCAATATTCTCAAAAGGTTGGTAAAGTTGGAGGTAATACGAACTCCTCATTCTTTACTTTAATTCCAAAAGAGGCTAACCCTTCTTCCTTTTCCAGGTTTTGGCCCATCTCCCTATGTTGGAGTTACTTCACACACACCTAGGATTTATTTTTCCTAAGGTTATTCCTTGTTTATTAGTCGTAATTAGTCATTATCCAGTCTCCCATATTTTAGGGGAGAATATTCCACCTGGAGAATATTCTCTTTCATTTGACACTTCAGTTTGACTAGTTGAGTTGAGTTTAGATGTTGCATTGGTTTTTTCACCATGCATTGGGATCATCACGACTCACTACTCTTTGTTCAGTCAGTTAACTGAAGACTAGTTGACTAGTTAACTCAGCTAGGTGGCAGTTCACTCCCGTAACTGCCTGAGAGACTAGACTAGGTGGCAGTTCACTCCCATAACTGCTGGTGTGTGTCCAGATCACTCTAGAACACCACTATGGCTCATTAGTTACTCATGTATCCTATATCTATTGTAAATTATTCACTCTTTGAGTGTGGAATACGATTAATGAGAATTCTTCCATTCTTTCTATCTTGCTTCTTCTTTCTCAATTTCTCTCTGCAAATGTGTGTAGTATTTTCTAGCTAGATCTATTCTGTGCAGGTTCAACAAATTTACATGGTATCAGAGCCGACGGACTGCTACGCAAAAGCTACACCAAATCATTTTTTGCAGGTACAAAAGATTGAAGACAACAAAAGATGGATTATTCGCCGGAAATACTTCTCACGCCTCAAAACTATTTGGAATGGAAGCCAAAAAAATTCTGCTTCATCTTAGATGCAGAGGCTTGTACCAAATTACTATGGAAATGGAAGTAGAGACTGATTCTGTCGATGAGAAAAATGACTTTCTCAATAGACAAGATATGGCCATAGGAAGTATCGACATGTCTGTTTCTCCCAAACGTTTCCATCAAGTATATGAAGAATCACAAAGATTAACTCCAAATTAATTATGGACCAGATTGGAGGTTCTAATTGGGAATAAAGAATATTGTGAAGATTTCATGCAGGAGGTCGAACAGATAGAGCCAGAAGAGAAGCCATCAGAAGATCAAGTCTCTTATTATGAAGAGTCTTCTACAAAAGTATTTGTAGAAATTTGTATTCCATTAATTGAATATGATGTCTAATCCATTTCAGATTTGTTTTCTAAAATTCATGTGGAAGATATATGGCATGCCTCTTAGGAGTCACATGAAGACACTTTTGCATGCACCGTGCATGCATCTCAGGAGTAAAAAATGGAGCCGCGCATATCAGACTCAATTCTTATATTTTCTGAGCACTATTTTCATAACCAAATTGGATATTTGAATTCCTCTCGAGAAAATATCCAATTTTAAAAAAAAATCGTCTGAAACAGAGTCCGGAAAGTGAAGTTATGATTGTTTTAAAATCAACAAAATTTTAACATTTTTCTGGAAACGGCCATACGGTTTTCAAAATTTCATCCAAAATTTATTTGGATATTTTTCATTACAAGAAGATAAAGTGGATATGTGTGGACATCTCAATGGTGCATATACTTCATCATATCCGTGCAGACATCTACATCTTCAACAAAATCTTCAACGAGCACAAACTTGCACAGTTGCGAGGTCTTCTTGGAATGAAGGACAGGGTTGCTTAGCAACTGTTTTTTTTTCATTCTCATTTTTTATTTTATGCATTGTAATTTGAGGAGGGTTTTTTTTCCCATGAGGTTTTCCCTCTTTCCTTGTTTAGTTCAGTGTATCTTTTGTATTTGGGTACCTAACATGGCTTCGTAGCTGGGACTCATTCTTTATTTTCACCATAGTGATGTTCAGGGGGGGTGTTAGAGTTACTTCACACACACCTATGATTTATTTTTACTAAGGTTATTCCTTGTTTATTAGTCATAAATAGTCATTATCCAGTCTCCTATATTTTAGGGAAGAATATTCCACCTGGAAAATATTCTCTTTCAGTTGACACTTCAGTTTGACTAGTTGAGTTGAGTTTAGATGTTGCATTGGTTTTGTCACCATGAAAAATTGGGATCATCACCAACTCACTACTCTTTGCTCAGTCAATTAACTGAAGACTAGTTGACTAGTTAACTCAGCTAGGTGGCAGTTCACTCCCGTAATTGCCTGAGAGACTAGACTAGGTGGCAGTTCACTCCTGTAACTGCTGGTGTGTGTCCAGATCACTCTAGAACACCACTATGGCTCGTTAGTTACTCATGTATCCTATATCTATTGTAAATTATTCACTCTTTGAGTGTGGAATACGGTTAATGAGAATTCTTCCATTTTTTCTACCTTGCTTCTTCTTTCTTAATTTCTCTCTGCAAATGTGTGTAGTATTTTCTAGCTAGATCTATTCTGTGCAGATTTAACACATTTACACCCTATGCAACATGTCATATAAAATAATGACAAAAATCATAGCAACCAAATTGAAAAGAATGTTGCTAAAGATTATCTCAGAAGAATCAAGGAGGATTTATGCAACATAGGTAGATAGTGAATAATATAGTGATGGTTCAAGAAGCCATCCATTCAAGCAAAGAGAACATAGAGAAAGGGATGATGATCAAATTAGATATGTCCAACACTTTTGATCGGGTAAGACATTCCTAATTGTTTGATGTCATGAATAAATTTGGGTTATGATCTTGTTTCATCATATGGGTTTCATCATGCATAAGTGCTCCTTGGATCACTCCCTTGATCAATGGGTGGCCTACTTGCTTCTTCCAGGGAAACCAAGGTTTGGGGAAAGGTTTCCCTTTGTCTCCAATCTCGTACACTATCATGGTTGATTCCCTGAGCAAGAAATTGGAGGCAGTGAGAAATGATGGGAATCTCCCTGTTATCAAAATTTTGTGGGGAGATAAGAGTTTTAATCACTCCCAATTTGTAGATGGCACTCTTTTGTTCGGAGGTGCTTCAACTAATAATAGACATATTTAAAAAGGTGCTATAACTTTTCACACTTGCTTCAAGAGGAATGATAAACAATAAAAAAAGTAAATTTCTAGGCTGGAATGTTAATCTTTAAGAGATCCAATAAATTTATAGAATTTTGTAATTCCTATTTTCTGAAAATTGGACTTCCTTTAAATATCTAAGAATTCCTATTTCATTGCAAAATTCTTTCTCCCAAGCATGGCAGAGTGACTTAGAAAATATAATAGAAAATTTATTCATTGGTGATTACAATGGTTAAACCTAGCAGGAATAATGTTTTTGATAAAGTATGTCCTGTCATCTCTCCCATTCTTTCAATTCTTGACCATGTTGGCCCTAGTGGGAGTTATATAACAAATAGGAAGGGAGATAAGGAAGTCTTTGTGGTAAGGGGGAAGTCTAATTCCAAAAAATTCTACTTGATAAATTGGAAAGTTTTCAGAGTGCCAAGAGACAAAGGGGGCCTGTGGATAAAATACCCATCCATCATGAATATGGAAATGGGAGCCAAGATAATTTGGAGATTAATAATAGGTAATATTGATCAATGGAATAAAATTGTGTGGAAAAAATAATTTTGAGGAAGCATAAAGAGATGCATTGACGACATAGAGGAGAAATAAAAAGGATCTCACATATATAAACTAATAATATATGTAGCCCCATTAATCCAAACCAATCTCACTTGGGTCTAGGCAAAAAAAGGACATATCAATTTGGGAGGACAATGTCATGGGGAAAAAGGTTCTTTCCCACAAAACAAAAATGCATCCTTTAAAGACTTGGATGGATGGTACAATTTTAAAACATTGTTTGACATCTCAAAGTGATCAACAAATTCAGATTGATGGCTAGGCTAGAATTTAAGGGATCCTATAACACACCTATGCCCCTTGGTTCTTAAGTTTACTCAAGAGTTAAGTGATTGTGTGCCATGGGATATTCAAACCAAAGACTGAAGAGGTTTAAGCGATGCAGAATATAGAGTTAAAGATGGATATTTAGCTTAGATTTTATCTCTTCTTCTTCCCCCTCACTCCCCAATCTGTTAATATATTGTGTATAGTGATGGGATCCCAAAGGTCAACATTTTGTGTTGGATCATTGTGCTTGCAAGATACTCACAACAAACAAACTACACAAAAGAGGAATTCATGGCCCTTCCCAATGCACATTTTCCCAGATATCTGAAGAAATTGTTCATCATTTGTTTTTTGAATGTTATTATACAAAGAAAGTATGGATTTTCTGTATTTGCTAGACTAAATCATTGTTTGAGAAGATCTTACTCATGGAGATAGATTTTCACGTTGTGGAGTAATTCTTACCGAGGATCCTTTCAAAATAAAAGATCCTTGAAAAGAATCTAGAATTTGTTTCCCAAATATATTTGTTGGAAGGTTTTGCTAGCCTGAAACGATGCAATTTTCAATCAAAAAATGGACAAGCCAACATTGGTAGCAGCCAAGGCCAAAGGATTCCTAGCGGAATATCAAAGTGGGTATGAAAGCATTGGAGAGGGATGATGAGGCTTGGTTTAGTCATTTCTAGAAACAAGAAATTCCCTCAGCTTCTTCCATCTCCAAGCTTCCTAAAGATTGTCGGTGACAAATTTGCTTGGATGAGTAGAAGTTTCTTGAATGGAGACTAAACCAAAACTCATTCTTCATGTTTTTTGATGGGGCTTCTAAGAGTAATCCAGGGGCTGTGGGTGTGGTAGGGATTATCTATGATCCCAGAGGAAACACATTAGCTATCTATGTGTGGGGTCTTGGTCAAGTTACAAACAACCAGGCAAAGGCATATGCAATACTACATGGCATTCTCTTAGCTAAATAAACAAAGATCAAGGATTTTAAGATCATCAAGGACTCTATGGTGGTCATCAAATCAATGTTAGGCCAAATTAAACTGATGGATAATAAACTTATATTCACTATAGATCAAATCAAAAAATATGTAAGCTTCTCCTCTGAAACATCATTCTTCCATGTGAAAAGAGGATTGAATCATGTAGAAGATCAATGGGTTAACAAGGCCTTAAAATCAAGATTGGGGTCTTTATGAAAAATGAGGGGCAACATAGAATTTTTATCCACTAATGGTTTAATATGGACTAACATGTCAATCAACAAGTGTTACAATCTCACATCGATGAATGATCAAAACAACATTCTAGTTGCATTGGAAGGAGAGTTTTGGGGACATGCTACATCCTTGAGTACCCACAACATGAAAATATTTAACTTTGCTCCATGTGATGAAGGATTTGGATTGAAATCCCATCAACTCTGTGGGATAATGGAGAAAACGGCCATAGGAATTGGGTTCTTAGGTAGCCTATATTTGGTGGAAATTGACCCTCTGGTAAGTGTTCCCTCTACTCTTGGGATGCTTGTAGATTATGCTTGCATTTGTTTGATGAGTAGAATACTCCATAGTAAAGTGGCATTGGTGGAAAGCCTGGAATTTTCTAATGGTGGATATAGTTCTTACTATGGGTTCTCTCTGAATATCAAGTCTCTTTCTCCATCTAGTTTGGTTCTATATCTATATCAATTCATTTATGGGTCTAATAAATTTGGAAATTATGGTGTTGTAACTCTGGGCCTTAGGCTTGATATTGGATTGCTAGTTTTATCTTGTCACAAATTGAGGAATTGGGGATTCCTATGTAAGGAGGTCACTTTAATTGTTGGTTTAAATTTCAGTGATGGTAGATATCGTTCTTCAAGTAGGATTTTTTTTTCTAAGCTATAATTTCCATCTCTCTTTATGTTTGATTCTCCATTTATGTTTGTATACACCTATAAGAGATTTTGTTGGGTCTCATAGTGAAGGAAATTTGGGTCTTGGTTTTCACTTTGTCTCTAAGTTTCATAGAGAGTGCAGGGAATGTAGAGGATCCTTCCCTATCTAGTCAGGTATATGCCTTTTCTCTCATTTTATCATTCTTTGTTTGGTCTAATTAACAAAGAAGGAAAGAATGTACAACACCATCATTTATAAATTTATAAGGATTTTGTGGAGGCATGAAGAGAGCATACAATCCAACATGAGCTCATTGTTCATAGAGACAATGAAGGTACGAAAAAAAGAACACCACTACATCTCTCAACACGCCAAGATCATGAGTTTGTTGGTCCATAAAAAACAATGGATTGACATTCTTGAAGTTGAATGTAATATGTTGCAAAATCTATCTATAAATATTAAAAAAAAATCCTTGTCCATAGCCTCTAACAACATGGCATCAAACAACTTTGCTCAGGATGATTTTAAGAGGATGAAATAATTCATCAACTAAAGGAGTCGATGGACATAGAACAACATAACTCCCCCCCTCAAATGTTGGTTAGAAGGAAGCAAACAATAACCATGTTCTCCATTAATTTATATGTTTTTCAGAGGTATTAGGATCATAGGTGTTTTTGTTAAGTAGGAAACACATAAGAAAACTTGGAATGCATACCATATAGTTTGTTCTAAAGTTCTCCTTGTAGCAACAAAGAACTGATTATTTTGTATTTTAAAGTACATGACATTCCTTTGTATATGTTGTCAGA
Source organism: Picea engelmannii (assembly GCA_009831015.1). Classification (NCBI taxonomy): domain Eukaryota; kingdom Viridiplantae; phylum Streptophyta; class Pinopsida; order Pinales; family Pinaceae; genus Picea; species Picea engelmannii. Next base: position 338,810 of record ML807637.1, read on the forward strand.
TAGTCTACAAACTTATTATGATATAATAAAAAATTTGATTTCCAGTTTAAAATAAAAATAAAAGAATACAATGAGTTAGAGAGGCATCACATCCATTTGGATGGTTTTCTTGGTTAAGGGTTTCTAGGGTAAATCTATGTGTATAGTGTGTGAATGTGCCATTGTGTACTTCTAATTTAAGATTATGTTGGTGGCATTGCT
>ML807637.1:345770-356585 GCA_009831015.1 Picea engelmannii
AGAAATCCTCTAATATATATGAACCTAAGAAATATACGAAATACAATTTATCTTAAGGTGTTGGGCTTGTGGGAATATTTTTGAAGTTAGGATATTACAAAGGGTGAAATCCATTATGGGTTTGTAGGGATAAAAATATTTATTTGATATGATTGGCACTGAGGATTTGGCATATGGAAAGAGATTGTTGGATGATCCTTTTAGGCTCCAAGTTGTGACCCTTTTGAGCTTCAAAAGATTGTTGTTGGTTTGTCTAGCCAACAAGTCAATAAGAAACTCATGACATAAAAGGGAGAAATAAGATATGAATTTTAATAAGTTATTTTTCCCTTCAATGGTAGGTATGTAGCTGGAACGCTAGGATTCACGAATGACAATAGGCCTTAGTAATATAAAAGGGACTTAGAGTTGTAACTCATATGCATCTAACTTCCTTCCAACCAATAGGTACAGACCTTAGACAAGTAGCTAGCTCATACATGACCAAATGACATCGAACCAATAGGCACAAACCTCGGACAATTAGCTAGCTCATACACTTGCTAGGCTTATTGACGATGATAGGTTAGGTCATCCATATTCAATATCATCCTCGTGGATGCTATATGGGTTTGACAAGAGCATGAATAATTTAATAGTGCATACCCATACTGCCATTTCACTCTCAACAAAAAGATTATGTGATGATGCCTTTATCATCCAACAAATATCCATTTAATTTAGAAGTAAGGAACAATAGAGAGCTTAAACTTTTAATGAACACAAACCTCGACAAAATCAAGGTTTAATGGACCCTATCATTCCCATGCAATGCTATAGAAGAAAAACCTTTGGATCTACAACTTTTGCAATAGTTAGTGTCTAAAAAACAAAGGTGCATATCTAGATTCTAAGAGGGCCTTTACTTTCATGGCTTAAATGATGTAACCCAACATCTAAATTAGAATACAGGTCCCAACTATTATGGTCAAATCCATCAAGTTAGCTTGTTATATTGAATCTAATAATGTATATAAACATAAGTCTCTCATAGGATCCATGGCCTGGAGTAATGATAGATATGTTCTAAATAACACAAAAATGCATAAGCACACCATAATCATGATAAAGGCAATGGAAGAGATACGAGCTAAGGGATTTTGCTTTGGGTGTAATAAAAAATGGTATTGGTGAAAAAAATGTTCCAAATAAATACTATTCACCTCAATAATAATGACAAGGATGACGAGGAACCTCAATAGGATATGTGAGAATAGTTTGAGTGCTCATTAAATAATGATTCCTAATTTTACACCATATTGATGAATTCCTTGGAAGATATCGACATGCCTAAAACCATTAAAATTGTAGGATACATCAACAACCAAAATGTCATAGTCCTTATAGACTTAGGTAGTACCCACACCTTCATTAAAAAAAATATGGTATACAAACTAAATTGTGTTACTCACCCATTTATAAACTTTCAAGTGGTGATTGTAAATGGAGGAAAATGCCACAACATTAAACTAAGTAGATTACAAATTATCAATTTCCATCGACACCATTGTTATTGAAAGGGTGGTTTTGGGGGTTCAATGGCTTAAATAATTGGGTACAATGTCCATGAACCATGGGGAATTAATGGCCTAAAGGCTCTATCCATTCAAGTGATTAGATCACATAAAATGGAGAAGCTCCTCAAAACATGTTAATGGAGTTATTGTTAATATTCATTGAATAGAAGCCCAACTTAAAGTAGGAAATGTTCCTTTAGAGATAAACAAAACTTCAATAAGCATGACATGGTGTTTCAATAAATTCCCACAAGGTTTCCTTTTTCATGAGATCTTTGAACATGCCATTAAACTTACACCATGTAGTATCTTTGCCAACATAAGGCCCTATAGATACCCTTATGATCAAACGAGAGAGATTGAAAATATGGCACGAGACATGTTGGATGCAAGTATCATTCAACTAGGATAGAGTGCACTCTCCACTCCATTATTCATATTATTATCTTCATTCACTCCTATCAATACATATTCTCCCTTTCTCTTCTCTCATTTGTTTACTTAGGGTTCATATATGTGTGTGTGTGTGTGTGTGTGGTTAAGATTTTGTACTAAAAAAATGTTATAGTTGTATTGGTCAATGTAAGAATACAAAAAAATGTTTTTCCCACAGTCTATGATTCATATTTTGTTAAACAAATTGATTCTTGTCTACCAAAAATGCAATTCTATCCTTTCTAGAGGATTGTGAACTTTTACTAGTATAAATCCTACTTTAAAAAACACGTCAAAACCCTTATCTTATCATTGTCCTTTCGCCAGATACATTAGCCCATACAACTTGATAAGAGTTGTCCACAAGATTTATTTCCATCACCAAGACCTGCATGAATCATAACAGACAAATTCTTTATATGAGTAAATAATATATAAGCAAATAAACATGCATTTAGTTATGTAAAATACTCTAGAAAAAACTTAAGTGGTCACATACCTTAATGAACTTCTCTTTGTTTCGAGAATAGGTCATTCTCTACTGAACAGGGCCAACCACATGAAGGTGGAATTTCATATGGCCATTCCCCCCCCCTCACATCGCTCTCAATTCCCCATACCCAACAAATGATTTTGTTTATATAGAAAACATATACACATTCATGGATAACTAGGATAGTCATCAAAACATATGAACATATAAACATTGAAGCATAATGTTGTAATTCATATATACAATGTTTCATACTAGAAACATCGATAAACATCGAAATACAAGTCATGAATTTATACATCTAATTTTTCTTTGATTTATGTTATTTTACATTAATAAAATTGACGATTGAGATATCATAATCATCCTTTGACATTGTATTTCTTGCGCCCTATCCTTCTTTTATTTGTGTTTCCATGCGCTCATGTACCGTACTTCTGGTACGTCATTGAGAAGAGCGTCGAGGCATCTGTGCAGGGGCCTGAACCACACCAACTAAAATGATCATATTGATATGTTGAAATATAATTGAAATAACTAATTCATTATTTTGATTAACATTACACTATTTCTCTTTACCTGTCTGTGTAGCTGTGACAATTGGTGCGTTAATTTCTTGTCCACTTGGTTCCTCTCCCAGTTCACCCTCTTGAGCTACATGCTCTTCCATTTAAAGAAGATAATATATAAGTATAAGTAAGGAAATAAATATCTACAACCACAATAAATATTTCTAATTTTGAAGCATACATACCGGAATGGGTACTCTGCTTCCCACTATCATTGGACATGTGCACCCTTGTATGACGTGGTGTCTGCTGAATACCGCTAGATTCACTGCTGCGATTGCATTGTTGCTCGAAAACAAACATAAATAATTAGTTAAGCATGATATAATAAAATATGAATAGACTTTACAAGCATGCTACTGTGGTTTCCTTATTCATTTTATTTACCTGCGTGGCTGGGGAGATTGGATTCTGCCCCAAGATTTTCCTATATTCAATCACACTTTTAAAACTGTTCTTGTAACCAAGCTTTAGGTCCTCCTCGGTGGCAGCAGTTTAGAACATATTTAACTGCAAGGCATAACACCATTAAAATTACCAATAACAAAAACAAATATTTGTTCGCTACTGTTAAATCAATATTAACCACAGTTAATCATTTAATTCTTACGATTCAAGCTTTTAGTTTTCCATAACCACCCTGGACTAGTTTATGCTGCCCATGATTTTCCATTCTAGCCTTGGTTTCTTTGGAGGTGTCAGGTAGCCTATATATGGAATTTTTGAAAAAAATTAGATATCAGAATTGTTACTTAAAATAAGAAAGAAAAACATAAATGAGCATATTTCACTAATAATATGACATGTGTTGTACCTTGCTTGACCAACTCATGGATGTCTTCCTTGTTTTTTAAACAAGTTCTCCTTTGCATCCTCTATCAGGGCCTTCAACTCTTTCTCTGGAACCATGGGAGGGCGCTCATGCTTGAGGTTTAACTGCAATTTCTCCCTATATTGGGCCCTGGTATATTTTAAATTCTCGTCAGCTAATTTTGTAACCACTTTCTTGTTGAACGTATTGCCGAACAAGTTTACCATGTGGTCTATCAATTCATCTTTCTTTTTTCTATCTTGGCCATTCCACCATGTGTGAATGGTGGGGCCAAACAACTCCAATGCTTTGTCATTCAAGTTTCTGTAGAAAACATTGTTTCCTGTAGAAACGTGTTATCCATTAATTTATAATAATCTCAACAAATGTCTATTTCAATTTCATGATAAAAATGAATCAATTAATTAAAAAATACCTGCAATCTTCTGAATCTTGATCGAAACACATGGGTCATCCACCAGAAAGGTGAGATCTAGTGATCTGGTGTTTTTAATTCGTTCTTCTCCATGCATAATAACTTCCTCTCCATCTACAATACGTTCCTCTTCGGAGTCATGTGGAGTCCCAGGTTCAGGCTCATAATGCTCCGACGTGTCATGTCGGTCAACATCATTGTGCTCATCAATGGATTTGAGGGGAACCTCAACAGGGTCAAAAAGCATCACTTGTACTTTGCTATGTCGACTTTTTTGTTGCATTGGAGCATCACTACTACCTATGGCAGTTGCAGAATAGACAGGTTCTCGGGGCACGGGGTTTAAAAAATCCTACAAATGGAAAACTTTACTTTATCAGATCATATAGAAAATATAAAACAAAAAAATGGATATGGAATTTTCATAGTTGATAAAAATATGTGAAGATGCCACTTACCCCAAAATTAGTTATTAGATTTTATAGCTCTGCAATTCTTGCCTTGTCCTCCTGTGTTAGGGGTCTTTTGCGAAACAAACCTAAATATTCTATGTTTTCCTTCGTCAAGGCCTTCACAACAGTTGCTATTGGGTCAGTGGAATAAAATATTTCATCCTCATCAAGATCCTCAGTGGGTGCCTTCCCACGTTGACCATGCCACAATACATTGATGAATAAAATTAATGAGATGAACTTTAACATTTGAGAAATTTAGTTATTGTAGTCATAAGTTATTACTGTATTTAACATTTACCTGCTGAGGCACAATGAGTGCCTTTCCACGGTCACCCTGGACAGAAGTTGACACAATAAATCAATCAACAAAAATTATGAAATTCACCTGTAACATTAAAAAATGAAATATTCAGTAATATTAGAAAAAAAATAATGAAATTTTAGAAATTTAGTTGTTGTAGTCAGAAGTTGTTACTATATTTAACATTTACCCGCTAAGGAACAACATGTGCATTTCCATGGTCACCCTGGATAGATGTAGCGGGTGATTTTCCACAGTCACCCTGGACAGAAGTTGACACAATAAATCAATCAACAAAAGTTATGAAATTCACCTGTAACATTAAAAAAATGAAATATTGCAGTAGTATCAGAAAATAAATAATGAAATTTCAGAAATTTAGTTGTTGTAGTCATAAGTTGTTACTATATTTAACTTTTACCTGCTGAGGCACAACGGGTGCATTTCCACAGTCACCCTGGACAGATGTAGTGGGTGATTTTCCACAGTCACCCTGGACAGAAGTTGACTCAATAAATCAATCAACAAAAGTTATGAAATTCACCTGTAACATTAAAAAAATGAAATATTGCAGTAATGTCAGAAAATAAATAATGAAATTTCAGAAATTTAGTTGTTGTAATCATAAGTTGTTACTACATTTAGCATTTACCTGCTGAGGCACAACAGGTGCATTTCCACGGTCACCTTGGACAAATGTAGCGTGTGATTTCTCACGGTCACCTTGGACAGATGTTGACATAATAAATTAATCATCAAGAGTTATGAAAGTAATTGAAACATTAAAAAAATGAAATATTGCAGTAATATTAGAAAATAAATAATGAAAAATGAAATATATGCAGTAAAAAATTGAAATATTGTAGCGATAAATTATAACAATGATTGATCAAAGGTTGAGTTGAATGGTATGTAAGATATTTACCCCCATAGCTGCACCCCCTCCATCTATTCGATTTAAGTTGTAATCGATCAACAACTCTTCACCTGGAACTATTGTTTTTGTTGCACATACAAATATACGATTTCCTTCGCGTCCCTCAAATATGCAATTCGGTTTATTAGTTGTTTCCACTGGTCGTATACTATTTATAAAGCCCACAGTGTTTCCAGTATCTTTTGGCCTTCCATTAATATACATAGTTGCCCCTTTATTTTGATTGTTATCTACTAGTTGTATATAATTTGTGGCAACTCCATATCTCCGCATACTTCGTGTATATCAGACCAACATCAACCAATGATTATATTTGTATAATGGTCTGACATACTCCATCAATTCAGTTACAGTGCCATAGCCGACCTTTATGCCATCCATAGAAAATAACCCCAATCCATGTAAGGACGAAGGAGCAATGCGATACATCCTCCCACTGATGAAGAAATCTTCTCCACTTCAGGTAGCTCCTTAGGTGCCCATCGTTGCACTAGATGTCTATACCACAAGGGAAACTCAATGTCACCTATGCTCTCAACATCATAATTACATGACCCTCCATTGGCAATAAAAAATTGCAAGCATATGCAAAATCTTTTCCTTACCTTTTCAGATCTAGTTGATCTATAACCGGTAGATCTAGTACAACACATCTCACTTTCAACCTCTCTTAGTATATCTTGATCATCACTCGAGGAAGATAGATTCGACAGATACCTATTTGGTGGTACCTACACTCGTTAAAACATGAATATAAGTTATCACGTGAATATAATTTTGTAGTACCAACCCTCGAAAAAATAAGAAGATAAGTTAGCGAGCAAATATTTAGGGAACCCATGTTTTGCTTGGAGAATATACTTTATTCTATTGTATGTAACAAACTTATTGGGGTCCTTGTTTACTTGATTTATATCATACTTGACATCCCATTATTGTTATCTTGGTATGCTTTGGGGTGTGAGTCTTCTCTTTTATAGTTTCATATAGTTGCATAAGTTGCATAAAGTTGCATATAGTTGCATAAGTTGCGTTGTTGCATAAAGTTGCATATAGTTGCACAATTGCATATAGTTGCATAAGTTGCATAAAGTTGCATAGTTGCATAAGTTGCATATAGTTGCATAAGTTGCATATAGTTGCATAAGTTGCATTGTTACATAAGTTGCATGTTGCATAAAGTTGCATGTTGCATAAAGTTGCATAAGTTCCATAAAGTTGCATAAGTTGCATAAGTTGCATGTTGCATAAGTTGCATAGTTGCATAAAGTTGCATAGTTGCATAAAGTTGCATAAGTTGCATAGTTGCATGTTGCATAAAGTTGAGTAGTTGCATAAAGTTGCATAACTTGCATAGTTGCATAAGTTGCATAAGTTTCATAGTTTCATAAACTTGCATATAGTTGCATAGTTGCATAAGTTGTGTAGTTGAATAAAGTTGCATAACTTGCATAGTTTCATAAGTTGCATAAGTTCCATAGTTGCATAAACTTGCATATAGTTGCATAGTTGCATAAGTTGCATGTTGCATAAAGTTGCATGTTGCATAAAGTTGCATAAAGTTCGCAAGAGGAGCACCCAAAGGCAAGCCGTGTTGGCAAGAGGAGGGCCCAGCCAACAAAACCGAAAGAGCCAGCGACACAGGTGCGGTGGGACAAAACCTTGGGGTTTCCCGAATGCAAGGAAAACTTGGGGTTTCCAGAGGCAATGTAAGGCAAGTTGGCAAGAAGGGCACCCAAAGGCAAACTGAGTAAGCAAGAGGAGCGCCCAACCAACAAAACCGAGGAGCTAGCGACACAAATCACATCTGGGAAGAAACTTGGGGTTTCCCAAAGACAACACAAACATGGGGTTTCGGTATGGCACACCAAGTCAATTTGAAAAGATAGGCGCCCAGAGGCATGGCAAGAGGGAGAGCCCACATCAACGAAGGGAGTCCAAATGAAAGGCAAGCGGAGTTGGTAAATAGGGGGGTGAAAGGATAGGAAAAGCGAGTTGGAAAGATGGGAAACCACATGAGGAAACATGAAGAAAAGAAAGCAGTGCGCGCAAAGGCGGGGCAACGCTATTTCGCAAGATGTGCGCCCGACCAACAAAACCGAAGAGCTAACGACACAACTCATGTAGGAAAAAAATTGGGGTTTCTAGAAGGAAAGGAAGGGAGAGTTGGCAAGATGGGAATGCAAAGGCAAGGTGAGTTAGCAAGTTGGGCACGTAAAGGCAAGGCGACTTGGAAAGATGGGTGCCCACAAGAGGAGTCTTTGCGAAAATGAGGCAGGGCGCCCAAATGCAACGAGAGGCGAGTTGGCAAGATGGGTGCCCAAACGCAATGCAAAGCGAGTTGGAAAGATGGGTGACTGAATGCAATGCAAGGCGAGTTGGCAAGATGGGCGCCTCTATCTTTCCAACCACGAAAAAAATTGTTTGCCTTTGTGGAAAGTGTGACGGATATGTGTGGCAATAGAAATGAAAAACCGTGGCAAATTTGGTCATATGTAGTAGTGATACTTGCATCAATACCAATACTTTCAGTGCCCGTGATGTTCTCTTGCATGTCCCATCCATGCCAATGGAATCCACAAAATTCTTCAAACCCAAAGGTTTTGTGGCTATCAAAAATGAAACTCCAGGATTACCCCCTTAAAAAATCGACAAGTTTTAATCTCCTATTAGCCCAACCCTTGGTAATTGAACTTGTATACTAAAAAATTTGGACCACCTCCTTGGGATCGTCTGAATAATCGACCAACTGGATGTCTTCAATATCCTCCTCTATAGTTTCCATCCCTCCTCCTTCATCCTACTACTCCAGAGAGAGAGAGAGAGAGAGAGAGAGAGAGAGAGAGAGAGAGAGAGCTTGGATAAGGATCCATTCTCAATGGCTTCACCTAATCTCTTATGGTAGTCATGGGGGAATTTGAAGGTAGGGGTTTAACATATTGTGTCAATAGTTGATGACCCATGTGCAGATATAATGGACTCGAGCATTCTCCCTATGATATTATGATTGTCCAAGTATTTCCAAGGTGTAAGGTTGTGTTAATGTGATAAATGCTACTTTAGTAGTGCCTATCAATCAAAATATGACTTATTATACCCCCCCCTTAATGAAGGGCCTAAACAAGTCACTATGCTTAGGGGGGATTAAACCTTTATGGGGGAATATAACCACTCCTAATTGACCAACCAATCAAACCCTTAATAACAAGAGTCCTTTATGTGTTGGTGATATGATATGCCCTTACTAGGTCTATATAAAGGGAATTTTTTCTATGTTTCTTTAATGATGGCCAACCATTTATTACTTATATTTTGGAAAGTTTTTACATATCCAAATGGAGCCTTCTCTACAACTTATTGTCACCCGAACAACCGAACAACCATTGGAAACGTGGAATTATCGGAATATAACGTGGAAGGGACAGCGACACAACTCATGCGAGAAAAAAATTAGGGTTTACAGAAGGCAAGGAAGGGTGAGTTGGCAAGATGGGCACGCAAAGGCAAGGCGATTCGATAAGTTGGGCATGCAAAAGCAAGGTGAATTGGAAATATGAGCGCTCACAAGAGGATTCATTGAGAAAACGACGCAAGGTGCCCAAACACAACGAGAGGCGAGTTGGCAAGATGGGTGCCCGAACGCAATGCAAGGCAAGTTGAAAAGATGGGTGCCCGAATGCAATGCAAGGTGAGTTGGAAAGATGGGCGCCTCTATCTTGCAAACCATGAAAAAAATTGTTTTCCTTCGTGGAAAGTGCGACAGATATGTGTGGCAATCACAACGAAAAACCGTGGCAAATTTGGTCATATGTAGTATTGATACTTGCATCAATACCAATACTTTCAGTGCCCCCGATGTTCTCTTGCATGTCCCATCCATGCCAATGGAATCCACAAAATACTTCAAACCCAAAGGTTTTGTGGCTATCAAAAATGAAACTCCAGGATTCCCCCCTTCAAAAATTGACAAGTTTTAATCTCCTAGTAGCCCAACCCTTGGTAATTGAACTTGTATACTAAAAAAATTGGAGCACATCCTTAGGATCGTCTGAATAATTGACCAACTGGATGTATTTAGTATCCTCCTCTATAGTTTCCATCCTTCCTCCTTCATCCTACTACTCCTCTAAGAGAGAGAGAGAGAGAGAGAGAGAGAGAGAGAGAGAGAGAGAGAGAGAGAACTTGGATAAGGATCCATTCTCAATGGCTTCACCTAATCTCTTATGGCAGTCATGGGGGAATTTGAAGGTAGGGGTTTAACATATTGTGTCCATAGGTGGTGACCCATGTGCACATATATTGGACTCGATCATTCTCCCTATGATATTATGATTGTCCAAGTATTTCCAAGGTGTAAGGTTGTGTTAATGTGATAAATTATACTTTAGTAGTTCCTATCAATCAAAATATGACTTATTGGACCCCCACTTAATGAAGGGCCTAAACAAGTCACTATGCTTAGGGGGGATTAAACCTTTATGGGGGAATATAAACACTCCTACTTGACCAACCAATCAAACCTGATCCAGGTGGATATCGGTGGCCACCCACCTTTTCGGACTGGCTCAAAACAATTTTCTGGCAATTTTGGCAATTTATAATTTTTAGTAGGTTTTAACTTCCGGGGCCATTTTGAGGGCCTAAATGAAGGTTTTTTGAGATCGAGGTTCTCAATTATTGTTGAAGGCATGATTGATCCCCCAAAATGAATCTCCTCGACGATACCTTTCCAACGAGCTATCACACGCCTAAAACGGAGATCGTATGCAAAAGTTACGACCCCGGGAAGTTGATGTACTAACTTACCCAAACGGGGCCCACA
>ML807638.1:0-15790 GCA_009831015.1 Picea engelmannii
TTCATCCGTAGAGAACCAAATTACATTTTGTAGGTACTGAAAGCATATGCCCAGTACTTGGGAAAACTGAAAGAAGTGTTAGTAGCGAGAAATGGCCCAAAGTGAAATACCATAATGGATGTGCCAAATAAGGAGCTGGGTATAATCCCAAATGTAGGCAGTAAAAGCCAAGAGGCCTCAAGAAAGTACAACCATTAACACAACATAAACGAAGAATGAAGAAAACCTGAACGAACCAGGCCAGAGCGACAAACAAACTCATCAAGAACTAGATCAAAAGGGTCCACAAGAGAGACTGCAACTACATAGGAGGAGAAAATGAAGCCGCACGCCCAAGACAGACCTCAAAGTGTTGACCCCACCAGAAAGATCAACAGTGCACGTTCGAGAGATGGACCTCAAATCTCTGAAACATACCCCACCATAAAAAAGAATAAAACTCAAGCAACCACTCCACATCATAGACCAGAAGGGGACACAGGGGATCCCAGACACCAAGACCATCGAGAAAGCCCTGACATTGCATCAAGCCCTGAACAAACCAGCAGGGATGGATTGGTGGGGCCCAAACCCTTAGAAATCTTCAAGTAATGCCTCCACACCCATTAGAGGCTGAAGATATAGAGGACCATAAAACCGTAGATGACAATAAATCTCCAAGAAATAGATCTGAAGAGGTAGACCGAGAAGATACGACACACATAAAACCATATCTGAGAATAATAGGCCTGAAGCAGGGCCACAGATACCTGGATCTGGAGCTTAAGGCCATACCAACAGTACCACCGATTAGATCTGCACCCAGAAGAGCGTGTCTGCCAAAACGAAGTCCGGGAAAGGCCAGATCTGCTTCAGAATGTGCGTGGCCACAACCAAAGAGGATAGCACACAACAAGCTTAGATGGAGGGGGACATGGCCACAAGGGAATGACTGCAAACCCGATCCACACATTCTGAGGCACCCCGAGAGTAGACGTTGCAGTAGAGAAAACGACCAAGGGGATGGAGGCTTCAATCACGAGGGATAACGATGAGGAGACCACACTCATTGTGTAAAAATCCAAATACCTAAGAAGAAAAAATCCATGCAAAGACGCTGCAAGGAGATAGGAAAAAGATTCGTGGGTCCGCGGCTAGGAAAACCCTAGCCGCAGACCCCTTTCATTTCAATTTGCACATCCGTAATACCCACATACACCCATTATAAACTTCAGAAAGCAAACACAATCTGTAAGCAAATATAAGAGCCAACAACATGATTTTATTCAGAGTGGAGCTACAGTTCATCAATGGAGAGGTAAGCAAACATACCTGTAAGGAGAATGCCAGAAAACCAACAAGCACCACTATTCTTCTCAAGGCCGAGCAATACGGAGGCAACACCAGCCAAGGCAACCAACACAAACACAAACAAAGTGAAGGTGGCGACCTTGAGGTAGGGTTAGAGTGACGTGCATTAATTGCATGTCGTTTCTCACATTAATTTCCATGAACTAGAGATAAGTACGAGCGCACCCAATACTTCCAACACATAGTCCACTATGTTTTCCACATAAAATTCCAATCCAAAAATTGAATTTTCCTCCCTACATTAAACTCATAAATCTTAATGTCTACTCAACACTTAGCACCAAAACATGTTATGTCCCACATTCCTTGATAGTGAAGGATTTCCATCTCATAAAACTTATCCACTGTCCATAATAATAACAAGTATACCATAGGTGTGATACACCATAGCTACATGTGGTTCATGCTTGAAGTTTGAACAACAAGTCAAAATATATGTGTAGCAATAATAAATCAAGATGCTTATTAAAACAAACATTTTCCCCTTTCCTTTACCTTTTAAATTAAATTTACAATACACCCATCAATCGTCCATTTCACATGGAAAGCAGTTTCGAATCTATGGGTTTATTCCCAAACTGCAGAATCAATTTTGCAAGGTAGTCATGAGCGCAAATCAAATAAAAGCATCTTTAATAATTATTCACATAAAGGGGTCCCACCTATTTAGTATATTATTAAATATATAAGTAATAAGGCATTGCAACCCATTTGGATGCGGGGATTCCATGTTGCGCCTTTTGGGCGTCAACACAGTGCTCCTTACTTTCCATTGCACATAACACTCAATGTTCAGACCATAATAAATGAAAGGCGAATAAAGGGCTTGGAAAAAATGTTGCATTGCAAACGAATGATGCAACACACCCTCCACAAAGACACCCATATATGAGACAATATGAGCCCTTGATATGTTAAGAACCCCATGCCCAAAAGTCATACCCCCATACACCTCATGTTCACTACATGACTTAGAAAGGGTCTTCTTGGGAAACACTCCTTGACTTGGGGACTGGCCTACCCAATAGGGCACCATGACAACCCTCCCATACTTAAATTTGGCAAATTTTATAAGGTCTTTGAGCATTTTTTTAGTTTTAAAAGGGCTGATTTAATGCACATGTTTGGGTGATTCTTTTATTAAATGTGGCTTACTTGGCATGATACATGTGACTTGTGGACCCTTGGAGGGCGTACTTGTTTGTCTTTGTAGGACCTTTCCTGGTGAAAGCTATTCATGGAGGAATTAGGCCACCTAGACATCCGTAGGGGCTTGAAGCCCATTTGTTGGATGTAGCACCCCACTCATTGGAGGTTTTGGAAGATGAACATTGGACTTAGGAAGGTGACTTTATCATTTGAACAAGGCTTGGATCCATGAAGGAAGGATGACAACACCCTCCTATGCCCAAATGTCCCTCTTAGGAGGCATGACGTCACATTTTGATGGAACATTTGGCATGTTTGTCACATTTGGTGATGTTGTGGGCTTGAAGCCCCACTCTATTGCTTGATTTGCAGATGATGTGGCACTCTTACAACTTGACGTCCTAGCCTTTGGAGGCTTTTCCATCGCACATGCCACTTTGGAGAGAGGTTTTAGGGGTTGACGTCCCATCTTTTTGTTACTTTTGGTCATTTGGTAGCTCATGTGAGAAAAAAAGCAAGAAATATATTGTTAATTAAGCTTTGTAACTTACATTTTAGACCTAAAATCATGGATTTAATTGTAAAGTGGACAAACTGGGGCTTGTTTTTCATCATATAAATATGAGGCAAGTCACTTGTCACTAAATCATAACTCATCACTTGATAAATCACTCTTGGACTGAAATTTTTACCTCCGTGGGCAATTCACTATCTCTGTTCTCTTGTATAAAAATGGATGGGATACTTGTCTATTGGTGGAATAAAGAATATTGATTTCTCTTGGATGCTTCTTCTTGGCAAATCGTTGAAATATCTTTGATAAGTAAGGGTTTTGCATGCTATTTCTTGTATTAGGTAAGGAATTTCTGCAATTTTGTGTTTTTCTTTTTAATTTCAAGATCACATTATCAAACTCTAGGAGGAGTATAAGGGCATACACCCTCCATCAAGGAAATTTCTCTTATTGTCATTAAAAGGGCTAAAGGATTGCTACAAGGAGTAAGAGGGTTTACACCCTTGTAGCAAAACCTTGCTAGGGTTTATTTTCTCTAGGGAGTAAAAGGGTTTACACCCTAGAAGATTATCAAACCCTGGTTTAACTTGGTTGTGATCAAGCAAGAGATTCCATTAACCCAATAAATAAGCCACTAATTGCATTAGAGATTGAATGTTGTTGCATTGGTAAATGTAAAGTTTAAGAGATTGAATTGTTCAAGGCTGGATTTAAATTCTATATGCTATTGGCTATCTTTCCCCCCAAGGGTGTTTTGATTTGATAAGTGACTGAGCTGATGTAACAAACATTAATATACAACCATTAGGGTTGCAACAAACTCACTCTTTCATACTCTTTTTCCACTTTTCTACCGCTGAAAATTACTTGTAAGTTGTGATAGTTGTTCTATTGATAATAAGCTATTGTTTGGGTGGTTTATTTGCTAATTTCAGTGGCTAGAACTTGATGTTGTAGCAAAATTTTTCTACATCCATTGGGATTTTATAAATACTTGCTGATAACACTCATTAACAACCCTAATTTGTCATCAAAGTCTTGGTCTAAATATTGGAAGATTTTGTACTAGTTGCAAGCTTTATTTTCCAATATCATATACTTGATTTTGATGGTTTAATTTGTAGTTGTTATAACTTCCTCATTTCTGATATATATTTCCTTACTGCTGCAATTTTTGTACAACAAGATTTCTTGTTGATTCCCCACTTGTCTTGAGACTTATATCATCATATTTGGTCTTATTTTGGTTTGTCAAACAATATTTTGTAGGTACACAACCTTGGAAACCATTTACCAACTCCAAAGAATCTCTCCTCAAGCCTCAAGTTCATATTAGACCTTGACCTATAGGGGTGTTCTTATAGCTCCTCACCTCTCCCCTTGCAATCTCCCTAGGGTCACCTAAGAACCCTCCCTTGTGTTGGACTTGTCCTTCACTAAAATGAGGGGGATATCTATCGAGGTGACATTGATAGGTGTCCCCAGTTGTGTCACACATTTGTTGCTTGGGTTAGGGTTTTCCCAAACTACAATTTGTGTGATAACATATCCAATCCTATATAGATTTTCAAAAAAGACATGTGCAGGAGATGGCTATGCACAAAGAATCCCAACAATTCCATGAGGTGGAGGTGGCCGTAGACACCTTGATACTCTGCATCATGGTTGAAGTATATGTGAGTGTTCCCAAATCATTTGGTAAACTCCTGACCTCTCGATGCACGGTGAAATTATCAAGGTTCAGGAGGTTGTCCAACAATTGCAAGCACAAAACACAAAGCTTCAGGAAAAACTGAAGGGCACTCGACCACCATAGTAGGCATAGTTGCAAAAAAAGATTGCTACTATAAAAAGATATTGCACGAAGGAAAAGCACACGTGGAATGATTCTCAGGGGTAGCTGTCTATAGCTTCCAACTCTAGACCCACCTTCAAAATTCCCTCGAAATCAACACAATCGAAGAATGCATATGCACAAGTGAGGCACAGATCAATAACAAGAGGCAATCACTTCCCTCCCTCCAACCTGTAGTGCATAAGGAGGCCATGACAAAGATATTCGACCTTCATCAACAGATTGCAATTGCTCAAGTTGAGCAACATATATTATCATCGATTGTGTTGGAGGTAGAAGAGCAGGCCCAACAACACCACTACACACTTGTAGATGCACACACAAAGGAAACCTTGAATATAGAGTTGTGAGCACAAATCAAACCTACATTTGGGTTGAGCACATTGGCGGAGGTCGAAAATTTTTTCCAAGACATGAAGGAACCGTTGGAGGTTTTTTATTAGTTTGACTTAGAGTTCCAAAATTTCATCGCCAAGATGATGAAGAAGGTACCCTCTGTCACACTGCAATAAAGATCGTTGGCTTGAGGATGAGACAAATAATAGTTTTGGGGGCCTGTTGGCACCGTTAATTGTTGTCCAAACCACACACATGCACCACAAGTGTTCTAAGGTCTACACGTGCCACAATTGTTCTAAGGTCTGCGCGCAACATAAGTTTTGTATCTCACACCACCAATATTCAGTGCACATCAACTAGTTTCTGCTGCGCTTGCACCGACCATTTTGTAGCTCGCTTGCCAACTTTGGTGCCATACAAAGACTTGTAACAAAATCACACATGAATATCCAATCATGATTAGTTGTAACGATTCATAATTTTTTTTAACTGACCGATTGGTCATGCTTGAGGTTGTTAGTGAGCTGGAAGATTTGTTTTGATTTCCATGCTTCAGTAAAGATAAAAGGAATGTGTGGAGACTAGTAATAGTGGCCTTTTTGTTACTCTTTGTTGGTCTTAGTTGAGTTTTTCATTGTAATTGGATAATGGTAATTGTAATAAGAGAGAGAAATCAGATCAAGATCTAACTCTCTGGTCTCTAGTTCAAGCTTAATGAGTCTATTTGTAGGCTACGACCCTTTGTGTATCTGAATGTCTATCTGTGATTAATGAAGGAAGGCATGGGACCCAAATTGATACTTCCTATCATGTGCTATGTTATGAATGAATGCTTGATATCTGTGTTATACTGTCAGTACATGTATTAATGTTGATATGAATGAGTATAATCTAATGGGAAATTCTAGGCTAAGTGTTTCCCCTTTGTATTATTCCTTCATGGAATGCACAAACATTTGTTCATTGTGATTCTCACGGTGTCTCAAGTGAGACCTTATTTAGTCCTTGTTTATTGAATATGCCAGTGCCAATGGGGTATTTGTTGGTAAATCCTTTCGAACCCTCGGTTTGAAACCTCGAGCCAACAACACATTTGAAGGAAATGCATAAGGGTTCAGCTCACAACCTTTTTTTGTCAATGCTCTGATGGTTAAACACTATACACTCATCACAATGCCTAAAGAAAATTCCAAAAGTTGGAGATGAATTGAAAATATTTTTCATTGACAATGAATGTATGGACCTTAAAATTTACCTAGATGAGAGCCAAAAAATGTTTTCTTCTACCATAATCTAAGTTAATTTTCTTACAAGGCACAAGGATTGTTGTTCTCTATAGCTAGTAGACAACTACTATCACCGCATCATGGCTTATGGTGCATGGTTTGGAGAACTGTCAAATTTCCACAAATGTAAAAGAATGAGTAAAGTAGAATCCCAACTTTGTATTCATCGATTTTGAAATGAAACAAATAACACAACTTGGAACTGGAAACCGGTTTGAATTGGTCGACAAAATGGTTTTTGAACCAATTTACTAAAAATACATAAAATATGAGAAATTTCATAAAAACAATATATATATTCGTGTATGTCAATGTAAATACAAACCAATGGACCCAAAATATGAGAAGTTTTCTTATATAAGATTGTCTTAGGGTTTTTTTGGGGGGGGGGTTCACGTTCTTCTGTTTTTATTTTTTTGTCCTAGGTGGGCCTAAGCTAATTAAAGACATAACTAGTTGAATCAACATGTTCGATCAGTTCCGTAATAAATTGTCCGGTTGGTTATGTAACTGGTCATTGAACCAATTCAAGGGCCAGTCAGTCTGAAATTAGGGTCAAACTAGCCAAACTGGTCGATTCCAGTTCTAGTTTGGACGATTTTTGAAACATTTCTTAGAACAAAAAATGTGCTTAACATTTCCACATTAATCAACTAGATTATTTCACACTTAGGTAGGTAACTATTGAAACTTAAGTAAGATCAGAAAGATAACTAGTAAATCATTCACATTATAGATATTTAGACCAAGATTGTAGACTATATAACTCTTTGTTAACTAAAAAATTGCAAGTGTAAAATAATGTATAATACAACACAATTGCGACAAATGGCTTCCCAAGAATTGTTGTGTGTCTCTCTATATCACATTTAAGTTCACAACTCGAACAACTCATAGTCAACCTTATAGCCTAAGACTCACTATTTGTATTCAATAGTTTGGATCACAATACATTATTCAAACTCTCATGCTCTCAAACTCATTAGCCTCAAATGAGAGGCAATTTCATATATATAGATGGGTGATCAAACTTGACCATGCCCTCCATGCACTCTGCATAGAACTAGATCAATGCCCAACTCTTCGATGATGAAAGCTGATTGGGTCAAGTGTCAAATTGACCAAGTCAATCTTCGACATGGTCCAACCCATTTATGCAGTCTACACTATGTCATCAATCTCTGCCACTCCAACTCAACTCTCATGCCAGAATGTTTTTTCGCCAAAAAATTCAATGTTTTGAATGATCATCCGCGCTAATGCACTTTGCACCACTACAAAATTAACCTCATTGCACAATGATTTTCCATTAGAATTTCTAACAAACATGAACTTCTTTTGAACACTAAAGACATACATAATTATTATTTAGACTCAACACGACCTCAGGTTTTGGGAGATAACATGGATTTTTCTAACATTACTAAGGACACTTATTCGTGGGACTAATTCTTATGATTACTAAGCTTTCTTCTGTTTTATTGTTATTAGAACTTGGATCATGGGTTCATAACGGTGGAGGGTTTCTGTTTGTATTACCAAATTTGTGTTTTTTGTAATCTAATGGAATTTGTAGTTCATTGAAACAATTTGGTGTTGGTTTAGACCTTATTGTTATAAATGCTACTTGGTATAGAGAATCATGAATTACCATCATGCTCTTATGGTAAAGGCTAGCTTTTGGTAGCAGAAGTGAAGAATAGGTTTGTTCTAGGCAATGGTGGTGCAAATCTAAAAAAATTCCTAAAGGCTCTTCAGTTTCTTGGGTTTAGTATTGTATATAAGGTCATATTGTTGAACTATCAACAATTTTATATTTCTATAGTTTGTTGTGCACTTTTCCTTTCAGATATTGTTACAAGGTTTATTAGTTTAATAATATTTCATTATGCTACATGGATTTTCATATAGAATGTTTATGTTGTTTTATTTTCAAAAGGAGGTATGCTGTCTACCTTTTAGCTATTTTTCAGTTGGTTTGTTTTCTTGTCTATTATGTCATGAATGATGTTTTGTTTGGTCACATCTTGTTATTTGTCTAGATTAAGATTGGTGCTAGAGATTTTGTTTTTTGGGGGTGAAGTTTTAAGGGGTAGTAAAATCTGATTGAATTGGAATTAGGGCTTATGCATGCTAAGGTCATGCCAAAATATTAAAAAAACATACTTGGCATCTATATATTCAATTTTAATTCATGGAAGACAATTTTAATGGTTGGATAATACATGAATAAGGATTGTCAACAGTGAAAACTTTCATTACAAATAGTGTTTAGATTGTATTATAGTATGAATTTTAATGATGAGATAATACAAGATTAAGGGTTGTCATCAGTGACACATTTCATCACAAATATTGTTAAGATTGCATTATAGTATGCTATGAGATTTATTTTTGAATACAATTTTCTAGTACGAAGTATTTTTTTTGTAATTTTCTATTTGATGGCTTCAAGGAGATATTCGATTACTTTCTAGTACCATATTGCAAAAATATTTTTATAATGAAGATATCATTTTCTACACATATACTAATACATATGTCAATTTTGAATATTGAAGTGAAACCTAACAAAATGTTCTTGATGGGTTGTTCTCCGTCTTGCTTGTTTGAGCTAGAATGGGTCAGTTATCCCAACCCTTCACTATACTCAAGCCTCCACCTAAGATATAAAATAACATAAAAAAATTGTAATGTCCCTAAGGTCTTTTGGTCAATGGTAGATCAGTTAGATTACTAATTGAAGAAAATGTCAGTTTTAAACTTTAAACCTAAAATGTGAAGCATCTGACTAAAATATGAAATCTTCTAGCTGAAGATTAGATTTTGTGAAGAGATATATGGTATGTTTCTAAACTGACATAATTTTTGCCTATTTTTGTCGAGAGTTATTATTTGTGTTGGTGGATATTACAAAAGGAAAGAACTCTTGAAGTGAATCATATTGATTGGCTAAAACTTAAGGCACATCTATATAAGCGTAGGTGAAAAGGAGCTTTTAAAGTCATAGATCTATAACAACTGATTATAATGTTGCATCCTCTAACAAAGTATACACCGGGAGTATAAGTTATCAGGGTTATTATTCTTATTGATGTACCTTTGGTAGATGTTAACACCCATATGAATGTAGACATAGAATATTTATTCTTTGAAAGCTAATCTTGCACAAGTGCATGAATGAGATATTTATTGTGTGAGAGATAACATCTTGTTCGAATCAAGCCGTTGAATATATATTCTATCAAAGAATTGTGAAATAATGAACTAAATATTGGCTATGATTTGCACTCACTGACAAGCCCTAATAAAGTGTGACATTATTTTTGGATCTTACCTGATTTGCGAGTTCTGGAAACAACATTATCCATTGCACCAACGTTGGTCCTTCAAGGTCACAACCTTTCGAAAAATCATGAAATAGGGGATTATGTGAACATGGAACACATGAGGGAGGGTGAATATTTTGAATGGGGATGCATCTACCGTGCCACTTGCGTTCATTTACTACAACTCCTACATCAACACCTAGGTTACTCCACCTGGATGAGGGACAATGAGCGGCTAGTTGAGAGGGGACCATGGTAGATGGGAAAACTTATGTGGACATGGGATGTAGAAAGGTTGATCGAGGGTGCCGAAAAATGACCACCAGGAGTGTTGGAGTTACTTCACATACACCTAGGATTTTTTTTTCCTGAGAGACTAGACTAGGTGGCAGTTCACTCCCATAACTACTAGTGTGTGTCCAAATCACTCTATACCACCACTATGGCACATTGGTTCTCCTCCAGTGCAGACTCATTAAGTTATACAAAGTATATCATGTGTAAATTATTAATTGTTCACAACGGTTAATGAGAATTCTTTCATTCTTTTTCTCCTTCTCGTTCTTTCTCCAATTATCTCTGCAAATGTGTGTATTATTGTTTAGCTAGATCTATTCTGTGCAGGTTCAACACATTTACATGGTATCATAGCCAACATACTGCTAAGCAAAAACTACACCAAATTTTTTTGCAGGTACAAAAGATTGAAGACAGTTGAAAGAGGGATTTCCAAAAAGAATTCATTCTTACACCTTACAACTATTTTGCATGGAAGGAGAAAATAGCCATACATCTCCGAACTAGAGGGTTGTATAGGTTAACCTTGAATATAGATAAAGAACTGACATCAGCCATAGAAAAATCCAAGTATTTAAATCGCATGGATGAGGCACTTGGAACAATTTGCAGTGTTATTTCTTCCGATCTCTTTTTTGATATATCTTCTTGTAAGACTCCCAATGAAGCCTGGACCACCTTGGAAGGGATATTTGGAAAAAAGGATGAGATGAGGGGACACATGCTGAAGGTGGAGCTGCTCACATTGGATCCAAAAATATTCGATAATATCCAATATTTCTTTACAAAATTCAAGGATTTACTGTCGCAACTCAAAGCTTGTGGGGTTGATAAATCGAAAGAGGAGAAAAAAAATGGTTCTCACCATTCTCTCCAAACTTGGTCTTGAATTCTCTGTATTCGTATCCACATTCCATTCTGTCAAATTCTCCTCTGGAGCCAACTGGAAGAAGCCTTCTCTTGATAACTTTATCGAATCCCTGACACAAGAGAAAACCAAGCTCATCAACATGGGCACAATCAAAGGCCCAAGGGCGTATGCACTCACTATGCATGATGGCAGCCACAAATATTGGAAATCTAAAGATAAAGATAAATGGAAAGCTCGTACACATCTGAAGAAGGAAGGGTACACAAAATCCTTTACTGATGCCTTTGGATCCAAAGGGGAAAAGGGAAGAAAAGGGGAGAAATGCACGTACTATCACAAAGAATTCCATTCAAAATCTGCATGCATGCAAAAAAAAAAAGATATGATGTCTCAAATACTTCAGCGAAACAACCTTGGAGATCACATCCCCGAGGGTGCCAAGAAGAAGAAGCCAGAAGATCCAAATTCCAAGAAAGGAAATTCTAGCCATGCCTTGATTTCCATCAACTCCTCTCCCGATGCTTGGATCATAGATTCAAGAGCATCACATCACATGGATGACTCAAAAGCAATATATTCTTTTTTGGATGCATGCAAAGGTCCTCCTATTCTGATGGGGGACAACTCTTCTGTTGAAGTCACCGACAAAGGAAGGATTGAACTCACCAACTGAAGCTTAGAGAATGTGTTGCACGCTCCCAAACTTTCCGTCAACCTTCTCTCCGTGTGTCAGATGGAGAATTATGACACTGGAAAGAAATTCATATTCACACCAAATGTCATGGACATCTACGACATCCAAACCAACTCCAGGGTTGCTACCAGTGAGGTAAATCATCAGTCTAGATTGTATACATTTTTTGAATTCATTGAACCTGATTCTGCTTTACTGCTTACTCATGCTGATGAAAGTAGTAGGATATGGCACCGAAGGTTTGGACATTTAAATTTTAGATACATGGAACAAATTAGAAAGAAAAGGTTGGTTGATGGTCTACCAGACAACCATTTCTCCAAGGGAGTATGTGAGGGATGTGTTCTCGAAAAACACACTCAAGAGAAATTCGACAAAGGAAAGTCTTAGAGAGATTCTGCACCTTTAGATCTAATCCATAGTGACCTTATGGGTCCTTTTCCGCATCCATCTATCAACAAAGTGAGGTTTGTTCTCATTTATGTTGATGATTTCTCACGTTTTACATGGATCTACTTTCTCAGGAAAAAATTCAAGGTCTTTCAACACCTCAAAGACTTCAAAGCCTTGGTTGAGACACAGTCCGGAAAGAAGATAAAAGTTCTCCGAACTGATAATGGGGGAGAGTATGTAAATCACGAGATCCATAATATTTTCCATGAGGCAGGGATTTAGTTGCAGCACACAATTCCCTATACTCCGCATCAAAATGGAGTTGCTGAGTGGAAAAAATGATCTCTAAAGGATATGACATCTTGCATGCTACATGCAAAGTCACTACCACAAAGACTATGGGCCGAAGCACTTAATTGTGCAACATACATCCAAAATAGATCTCCCCATAGATTTGTAAAGGATAAGACCCCCTACGAGGCTTGGAGTGGCCTCAAAACGGAAGTAACCCACTTTCACATTTTCGGTTCACGTGCATGGGCCCAGATTCCCTCTGAAAAGAGGAAGGCACTTGATCCACAGAGCACTGAGTGAATTTTTGTTGGTTATCCCAATGGTGTAAAGGGAAATAATCTTATTGAACTTTCCTCAGACCAACTCATCATTGAGTGAAGTGTCCAATTTGAAGAAAGTGTATCGCATGCACCTCAACAACTGCATGCAGACAACTTCATTCTTCCACCTATCCGAGATGATGAGCATGCACATGCCGACACTTCTTCAGATGAGAGTTCTAATTTAGAGCACTCAAATGATTCAAATTCAGAGTTAGTACAGTCAGATGCAGAGTCATCATCTAGATGCATTTGCAGAGCCAGATCAGAGGTCCAAGTGGGCACAAACTACTCTTCAGGATGCAGGGGATCTCGTTGGTGATCCATCCGATACTAGGAGGACTCGATCTAATTTCGAGGAGCCTCCTGTTGCAGTCACTATCACTGAACCATTTCCCTCCATGCATGCTTTATTGGTTCAGTCTTTAGATCCACAGTCTTATGGCGAGGCTATTGGAAATCCATTTTGGGAATCCGACATGCAGGAGGAGTACAAATCCCTCCTCAAGAACCATACTTGGGATCTGGTTCCCCTTCCTTCTGGGAGGAAAATTGTTAGATAAAGATGGGTGTACAAGACCAAGAGCACAATAGATGGATAGATTAGTAGATACAAAGCTAGGCTTGTTTCCAAAGGCTTTCAACAGGTTCACTGTATTGACTATGATGAGACCTTCACTCCAATAGTGAAGATGGATTCCATACAATTGGAACTTGCCATTGTGACAACCAAGGGATGGGAATTTCATCAGGTGGACGTGAATAATGGATTTCTTCATGGTGATCTCTCTGAGGAGATCTATATGGAGCAACCCCAGGGATTTATGCAGGACTCATCTTTGGTCTATCGACTGAAGAAGTCACTTTATGGCCTCAAGCAAGCTCAGAGGGCATGGTATGCCAAGATGGATTCCTACCTGTTGTCACAGAACTTTGTACATTGTAAATCAGACCCGAATGTCTACATGATTAGGACAACTGATTCACTTCTACTTTTAGTTCTGTATGTTGATGATTTGTTGATCACTGGGTGCTCGACTTCGGTGATTGCTGCAGTCAAGAGGATTCTACATGACAGGTTTTTGATGATAGACATGGGTCTGCTATACTTCTTCCTTGGAATCAAGATCAGTTATGATGCATCAGGCATCAAACTATCTCAGGCCAAGTATGCACGAGATCTCCTTGAGAGATTTCACATGACATGCTACAAGTCTGCTCCGACTCCTTTCCTATCAGGAGTCAAACTTGAGGATTGCGGGGAGACTCCACTGGTTGACAACACACTGTACAAAAAACTGGTGGGGAGCTTGTTGTATCTCACACACTCTAGAACAGATCTCTCCTATGCAGTTGGCGTAGTTTCCAGGTTCATGCAGGAGTCGCATGAGCTACATTGGAAGGATGCAAAGCATATCCTTCAATATGTACATGGAACCATCACCTTTGGGATTGATTATGCAACAAAATCTACATTAGATCTCATTAGGTTTACTGATTCTGTCTGGGCTGGCGATATCACTGATCGCAAGTCCACATCTGGTTACTCACTCAGTATTGGTTCTGGGCCTATATATTGGTCGAGCAAGAAGAAAGTTTCCATTTCTCTATCTTCAGTCGAGGCAGAGTACAGAGGGGTAGTTAACATAACCATTCAGGATATGTGGCTACAACATTTTCTCACTGAGTTGGGAATTCAGTTTCATCGACCGATCGTCATCTGATGTGACAATCGGAGCACTCTGAAGTTCTGCAGAGATCCAGTTCAGAGGCAGTGGATGAAGCACATCGAGATCCACATGCACTACATCCATAACTTAGTACAGGAGGGGATCATTGACTTACAGTTTTGTCCTTCAACAGAATAGAAAGGTAGACATCTTCACCAAGACCTTCATTGAGTAGAAGTTCCATTCTCTGCAAAGTCGTCTTGGAGTGAAGGACACAGTTGCCTAGCAACTGTAGTTCTTCTGTTTACATACATTGTACCTTGAGGGGGTATTTTTCCCATGAGGTTTTCCCTCTTTCCTCACTTTATTTCAGTGTATCTTTTGTATTTGGGTACCTAACATGGCCTCGTTGCCGGGACCCATTCTTTATTTTCACCATAGTGATGTTCAGGGGGGTGTTGGAGTTACTTCACACACACCTAGGATTTCTTTTTCCTAAGTTTTTTCCTTGTTTATTAGTCATAATTAGTCATTATCCAGTCTCCTATATTTTAGGGGAGAATATTCCACCTGGAGAATATTCTCTTTCAGTTGACACTTCAGTTTGACTAGTTGAGTTGAGTTTAGATGCTGCATTGGTTTTGTCACCATGCAACATTGGGATCATCACCATGATAATTCGACCTTGCCTTGGTATCATCACTAGAATGACACATTACCCTTGATTCCTTGAGTTAACTCCTCACTACTCTCCGTTCAGTCAGTGAATTGAAGACTAGTTGACTAGTTAACTCAACTAGGTGGCACTTCACTCCCGTAACTGCCTGAGAGACTAGAATAGGTGGCAGTTCACTCCCGTAACTGCTGGTGTGTTTCCAGATCACTCTAGACCACCACTATGGCGCATTGGTTCTCCTCCAGTGTGCACTCATTGAGTTATACACAGTATATCATGTGTAAATTATTCATTATTCACAATGGTTAATGAGAATTCTTTCATTCTTTATCTCCTTCTTCTTCTTTCTCCAATTCTCTCTGCAAATGTGTGTATTATTGTTTAGCTAGATATATTCTATGTAGGTTCAACACATTTACAAGGAGGTCAAAATCATAGAATTATTAGATTACTCCATTTCTTTTATTGTTATGAATTGTTTTTTTATATTCATTATTATTTTTTAAGTTATACTATTTTATTAACATAGATAACATGATTACAATTCTAAAAATGAGGGATAATAGAACTAGGCTCAGTGCTTTGTGATTATCAAGAAATGGTTATTTTTAACTAGTGTTTAGAACTATAGAAAATGTTGTGATCTTTAGAATCAAAATTTGGCTCTAGGCCTCTAATGTTTAAAACATAGTTTCTTAATATCCATGCAACAACAAAAGTAGAACTTGAACTAACTAGCATATGAGCCAAATA
>ML807638.1:15890-33288 GCA_009831015.1 Picea engelmannii
GTGCAATGGATAATGTTGTTTCCAGAACTCGCAAATCAGGTAAGATCCAAAAATAATGTCACACTTTATTAGGGCTTGTCAGTGAGTGCAAATCATAGCCAATATTTAGTTCATTATTTCACAATTCTTTGATAGAATATATATTCAACGGCTTGATTCGAACAAGATGTTATCTCTCACACAATAAATATCTCATTCATGCACTTGTGCAAGATTAGCTTTCAAAGAATAAATATTCTATGTCTACATTCATATGGGTGTTAACATCTACCAAAGGTACATCAATAAGAATAATAACCCTGATAACTTATACTCCCGGTGTATACTTTGTTAGAGGATGCAACATTATAATCAGTTGTTATAGATCTATGACTTTAAAAGCTCCTTTTCACCTACGCTTATATAGATGTGCCTTAAGTTTTAGCCAATCAATATGATTCACTTCAAGAGTTCTTTCCTTTTGTAATATCCACCAACACAAATAATAACTCTCGACAAAAATAGGCAAAAATTATGTCAGTTTAGAAACATACCATATATCTCTTCACAAAATCTAATCTTCAGCTAGAAGATTTCATATTTTAGTCAGATGCTTCACATTTTAGGTTTAAAGTTTAAAACTGACATTTTCTTCAATTAGTAATCTAACTGATCTACCATTGACCAAAAGACCTTAGGGACATTACAATTTTTTTATGTTATTTTATATCTTAGGTGGAGGCTTGAGTATAGTGAAGGGTTGGGATAACTGACCCATTCTAGCTCAAACAAGCAAGACGGAGAACAACCCATCAAGAACATTTTGTTAGGTTTCACTTCAATATTCAAAATTGACATATGTATTAGTATATGTGTAGAAAATGATATCTTCATTATAAAAATATTTTTGCAATATGGTACTAGAAAGTAATCGAATATCTCCTTGAAGCCATCAAATAGAAAATTACAAAAAAAATACTTCGTACTAGAAAATTGTATTCAAAAATAAATCTCATAGCATACTATAATGCAATCTTAACAATATTTGTGATGAAATGTGTCACTGATGACAACCCTTAATCTTGTATTATCTCATCATTAAAATTCATACTATAATACAATCTAAACACTATTTGTAATGAAAGTTTTCACTGTTGACAATCCTTATTCATGTATTATCCAACCATTAAAATTGTCTTCCATGAATTAAAATTGAATATATAGATGCCAAGTATGTTTTTTTAATATTTTGGCATGACCTTAGCATGCATAAGCCCTAATTCCAATTCAATCAGATTTTACTACCCCTTAAAACTTCACCCCCAAAAAACAAAATCTCTAGCACCAATCTTAATCTAGACAAATAACAAGATGTGACCAAACAAAACATCATTCATGACATAATAGACAAGAAAACAAACCAACTGAAAAATAGCTAAAAGGTAGACAGCATACCTCCTTTTGAAAATAAAACAACATAAACATTCTATATGAAAATCCATGTAGCATAATGAAATATTATTAAACTAATAAACCTTGTAACAATATCTGAAAGGAAAAGTGCACAACAAACTATAGAAATATAAAATTGTTGATAGTTCAACAATATGACCTTATATACAATACTAAACCCAAGAAACTGAAGAGCCTTTAGGAATTTTTTTAGATTTGCACCACCATTGCCTAGAACAAACCTATTCTTCACTTCTGCTACCAAAAGCTAGCCTTTACCATAAGAGCATGATGGTAATTCATGATTCTCTATACCAAGTAGCATTTATAACAATAAGGTCTAAACCAACACCAAATTGTTTCAATGAACTACAAATTCCATTAGATTACAAAAAACACAAATTTGGTAATACAAACAGAAACCCTCCACCGTTATGAACCCATGATCCAAGTTCTAATAACAATAAAACAGAAGAAAGCTTAGTAATCATAAGAATTAGTCCCACGAATAAGTGTCCTTAGTAATGTTAGAAAAATCCATGTTATCTCCCAAAACCTGAGGTCGTGTTGAGTCTAAATAATAATTATGTATGTCTTTAGTGTTCAAAAGAAGTTCATGTTTGTTAGAAATTCTAATGGAAAATCATTGTGCAATGAGGTTAATTTTGTAGTGGTGCAAAGTGCATTAGCGCGGATGATCATTCAAAACATTGAATTTTTTGGCGAAAAAACATTCTGGCATGAGAGTTGAGTTGGAGTGGCAGAGATTGATGACATAGTGTAGACTGCATAAATGGGTTGGACCATGTCGAAGATTGACTTGGTCAATTTGACACTTGACCCAATCAGCTTTCATCATCGAAGAGTTGGGCATTGATCTAGTTCTATGCAGAGTGCATGGAGGGCATGGTCAAGTTTGATCACCCATCTATATATATGAAATTGCCTCTCATTTGAGGCTAATGAGTTTGAGAGCATGAGAGTTTGAATAATGTATTGTGATCCAAACTATTGAATACAAATAGTGAGTCTTAGGCTATAAGGTTGACTATGAGTTGTTCGAGTTGTGAACTTAAATGTGATATAGAGAGACACACAACAATTCTTGGGAAGCCATTTGTCGCAATTGTGTTGTATTATACATTATTTTACACTTGCAATTTTTTAGTTAACAAAGAGTTATATAGTCTACAATCTTGGTCTAAATATCTATAATGTGAATGATTTACTAGTTATCTTTCTGATCTTACTTAAGTTTCAATAGTTACCTACCTAAGTGTGAAATAATCTAGTTGATTAATGTGGAAATGTTAAGCACATTTTTTGTTCTAAGAAATGTTTCAAAAATCGTCCAAACTAGAACTGGAATCGACCAGTTTGGCTAGTTTGACCCTAATTTCAGACTGACTGGCCCTTGAATTGGTTCAATGACCAGTTACATAACCAACCGGACAATTTATTACGGAACTGATCGAACATGTTGATTCAACTAGTTATGTCTTTAATTAGCTTAGGCCCACCTAGGACAAAAAAATAAAAACAGAAGAACGTGAACCCCCCCCCCAAAAAAACCCTAAGACAATCTTATATAAGAAAACTTCTCATATTTTGGGTCCATTGGTTTGTATTTACATTGACATACACGAATATATATATTGTTTTTATGAAATTTCTCATATTTTATGTATTTTTAGTAAATTGGTTCAAAAACCATTTTGTCGACCAATTCAAACCGGTTTCCAGTTCCAAGTTGTGTTATTTGTTTCATTTCAAAATCGATGAATACAAAGTTGGGATTCTACTTTACTCATTCTTTTACATTTGTGGAAATTTGACAGTTCTCCAAACCATGCACCATAAGCCATGATGCGGTGATAGTAGTTGTCTACTAGCTATAGAGAACAACAATCCTTGTGCCTTGTAAGAAAATTAACTTAGATTATGGTAGAAGAAAACATTTTTTGGCTCTCATCTAGGTAAATTTTAAGGTCCATACATTCATTGTCAATGAAAAATATTTTCAATTCATCTCCAACTTTTGGAATTTTCTTTAGGCATTGTGATGAGTGTATAGTGTTTAACCATCAGAGCATTGACAAAAAAAGGTTGTGAGCTGAACCCTTATGCATTTCCTTCAAATGTGTTGTTGGCTCGAGGTTTCAAACCGAGGGTTCGAAAGGATTTACCAACAAATACCCCATTGGCACTGGCATATTCAATAAACAAGGACTAAATAAGGTCTCACTTGAGACACCGTGAGAATCACAATGAACAAATGTTTGTGCATTCCATGAAGGAATAATACAAAGGGGAAACACTTAGCCTAGAATTTCCCATTAGATTATACTCATTCATATCAACATTAATACATGTACTGACAGTATAACACAGATATCAAGCATTCATTCATAACATAGCACATGATAGGAAGTATCAATTTGGGTCCCATGCCTTCCTTCATTAATCACAGATAGACATTCAGATACACAAAGGGTCGTAGCCTACAAATAGACTCATTAAGCTTGAACTAGAGACCAGAGAGTTAGATCTTGATCTGATTTCTCTCTCTTATTACAATTACCATTATCCAATTACAATGAAAAACTCAACTAAGACCAACAAAGAGTAACAAAAAGGCCACTATTACTAGTCTCCACACATTCCTTTTATCTTTACTGAAGCATGGAAATCAAAACAAATCTTCCAGCTCACTAACAACCTCAAGCATGACCAATCGGTCAGTTAAAAAAAATTATGAATCGTTACAACTAATCATGATTGGATATTCATGTGTGATTTTGTTACAAGTCTTTGTATGGCACCAAAGTTGGCAAGCGAGCTACAAAATGGTCGGTGCAAGCGCAGCAGAAACTAGTTGATGTGCACTGAATATTGGTGGTGTGAGATACAAAACTTATGTTGCGCGCAGACCTTAGAACAATTGTGGCACGTGTAGACCTTAGAACACTTGTGGTGCATGTGTGTGGTTTGGACAACAATTAACGGTGCCAACAGGCCCCCAAAACTATTATTTGTCTCATCCTCAAGCCAACGATCTTTATTGCAGTGTGACAGAGGGTACCTTCTTCATCATCTTGGCGATGAAATTTTGGAACTCTAAGTCAAACTAATAAAAAACCTCCAACGGTTCCTTCATGTCTTGGAAAAAATTTTCGACCTCCGCCAATGTGCTCAACCCAAATGTAGGTTTGATTTGTGCTCACAACTCTATATTCAAGGTTTCCTTTGTGTGTGCATCTACAAGTGTGTAGTGGTGTTGTTGGGCCTGCTCTTCTACCTCCAACACAATCGATGATAATATATGTTGCTCAACTTGAGCAATTGCAATCTGTTGATGAAGGTCGAATATCTTTGTCATGGCCTCCTTATGCACTACAGGTTGGAGGGAGGGAAGTGATTGCCTCTTGTTATTGATCTGTGCCTCACTTGTGCATATGCATTCTTCGATTGTGTTGATTTCGAGGGAATTTTGAAGGTGGGTCTAGAGTTGGAAGCTATAGACAGCTACCCCTGAGAATCATTCCACGTGTGCTTTTCCTTCGTGCAATATCTTTTTATAGTAGCAATCTTTTTTTGCAACTATGCCTACTATGGTGGTCGAGTGCCCTTCAGTTTTTCCTGAAGCTTTGTGTTTTGTGCTTGCAATTGTTGGACAACCTCCTGAACCTTGATAATTTCACCGTGCATCGAGAGGTCAGGAGTTTACCAAATGATTTGGGAACACTCACATATACTTCAACCATGATGCAGAGTATCAAGGTGTCTACGGCCACCTCCACCTCATGGAATTGTTGGGATTCTTTGTGCATAGCCATCTCCTGCACATGTCTTTTTTGAAAATCTATATAGGATTGGATATGTTATCACACAAATTGTAGTTTGGGAAAACCCTAACCCAAGCAACAAATGTGTGACACAACTGGGGACACCTATCAATGTCACCTCGATAGATATCCCCCTCATTTTAGTGAAGGACAAGTCCAACACAAGGGAGGGTTCTTAGGTGACCCTAGGGAGATTGCAAGGGGAGAGGTGAGGAGCTATAAGAACACCCCTATAGGTCAAGGTCTAATATGAACTTGAGGCTTGAGGAGAGATTCTTTGGAGTTGGTAAATGGTTTCCAAGGTTGTGTACCTACAAAATATTGTTTGACAAACCAAAATAAGACCAAATATGATGATATAAGTCTCAAGACAAGTGGGGAATCAACAAGAAATCTTGTTGTACAAAAATTGCAGCAGTAAGGAAATATATATCAGAAATGAGGAAGTTATAACAACTACAAATTAAACCATCAAAATCAAGTATATGATATTGGAAAATAAAGCTTGCAACTAGTACAAAATCTTCCAATATTTAGACCAAGACTTTGATGACAAATTAGGGTTGTTAATGAGTGTTATCAGCAAGTATTTATAAAATCCCAATGGATGTAGAAAAATTTTGCTACAACATCAAGTTCTAGCCACTGAAATTAGCAAATAAACCACCCAAACAATAGCTTATTATCAATAGAACAACTATCACAACTTACAAGTAATTTTCAGCGGTAGAAAAGTGGAAAAAGAGTATGAAAGAGTGAGTTTGTTGCAACCCTAATGGTTGTATATTAATGTTTGTTACATCAGCTCAGTCACTTATCAAATCAAAACACCCTTGGGGGGAAAGATAGCCAATAGCATATAGAATTTAAATCCAGCCTTGAACAATTCAATCTCTTAAACTTTACATTTACCAATGCAACAACATTCAATCTCTAATGCAATTAGTGGCTTATTTATTGGGTTAATGGAATCTCTTGCTTGATCACAACCAAGTTAAACCAGGGTTTGATAATCTTCTAGGGTGTAAACCCTTTTACTCCCTAGAGAAAATAAACCCTAGCAAGGTTTTGCTACAAGGGTGTAAACCCTCTTACTCCTTGTAGCAATCCTTTAGCCCTTTTAATGACAATAAGAGAAATTTCCTTGATGGAGGGTGTATGCCCTTATACTCCTCCTAGAGTTTGATAATGTGATCTTGAAATTAAAAAGAAAAACACAAAATTGCAGAAATTCCTTACCTAATACAAGAAATAGCATGCAAAACCCTTACTTATCAAAGATATTTCAACGATTTGCCAAGAAGAAGCATCCAAGAGAAATCAATATTCTTTATTCCACCAATAGACAAGTATCCCATCCATTTTTATACAAGAGAACAGAGATAGTGAATTGCCCACGGAGGTAAAAATTTCAGTCCAAGAGTGATTTATCAAGTGATGAGTTATGATTTAGTGACAAGTGACTTGCCTCATATTTATATGATGAAAAACAAGCCCCAGTTTGTCCACTTTACAATTAAATCCATGATTTTAGGTC
This sequence comes from Picea engelmannii, assembly GCA_009831015.1. Lineage (NCBI taxonomy): Eukaryota > Viridiplantae > Streptophyta > Pinopsida > Pinales > Pinaceae > Picea > Picea engelmannii. The sequence continues at coordinate 22,704 of ML807638.1, forward strand.
TAAAATGTAAGTTACAAAGCTTAATTAACAATATATTTCTTGCTTTTTTTCTCACATGAGCTACCAAATGACCAAAAGTAACAAAAAGATGGGACGTCAACCCCTAAAACCTCTCTCCAAAGTGGCATGTGCGATGGAAAAGCCTCCAAAGGCTAGGACGTCAAGTTGTAAGAGTGCCACATCATCTGCAAATCAAGCAATAGAGTGGGGCTTCAAGCCCACAACATCACCAAATGTGACAAACATGCCAAATGTTCCATCAAAATGTGACGTCATGCCTCCTAAGAGGGACATTTGGGCATAGGAGGGTGTTGTCATCCTTCCTTCATGGATCCAAGCCTTGTTCAAATGATAAAGTCACCTTCCTAAGTCCAATGTTCATCTTCCAAAACCTCCAATGAGTGGGGTGCTACATCCAACAAATGGGCTTCAAGCCCCTACGGATGTCTAGGTGGCCTAATTCCTCCATGAATAGCTTTCACCAGGAAAGGTCCTACAAAGACAAACAAGTACGCCCTCCAAGGGTCCACAAGTCACATGTATCATGCCAAGTAAGCCACATTTAATAAAAGAATCACCCAAACATGTGCATTAAATCAGCCCTTTTAAAACTAAAAAAATGCTCAAAGACCTTATAAAATTTGCCAAATTTAAGTATGGGAGGGTTGTCATGGTGCCCTATTGGGTAGGCCAGTCCCCAAGTCAAGGAGTGTTTCCCAAGAAGACCCTTTCTAAGTCATGTAGTGAACATGAGGTGTATGGGGGTATGACTTTTGGGCATGGGGTTCTTAACATATCAAGGGCTCATATTGTCTCATATATGGGTGTCTTTGTGGAGGGTGTGTTGCATCATTCGTTTGCAATGCAACATTTTTTCCAAGCCCTTTATTCGCCTTTCATTTATTATGGTCTGAACATTGAGTGTTATGTGCAATGGAAAGTAAGGAGCACTGTGTTGACGCCCAAAAGGCGCAACATGGAATCCCCGCATCCAAATGGGTTGCAATGCCTTATTACTTATATATTTAATAATATACTAAATAGGTGGGACCCCTTTATGTGAATAATTATTAAAGATGCTTTTATTTGATTTGCGCTCATGACTACCTTGCAAAATTGATTCTGCAGTTTGGGAATAAACCCATAGATTCGAAACTGCTTTCCATGTGAAATGGACGATTGATGGGTGTATTGTAAATTTAATTTAAAAGGTAAAGGAAAGGGGAAAATGTTTGTTTTAATAAGCATCTTGATTTATTATTGCTACACATATATTTTGACTTGTTGTTCAAACTTCAAGCATGAACCACATGTAGCTATGGTGTATCACACCTATGGTATACTTGTTATTATTATGGACAGTGGATAAGTTTTATGAGATGGAAATCCTTCACTATCAAGGAATGTGGGACATAACATGTTTTGGTGCTAAGTGTTGAGTAGACATTAAGATTTATGAGTTTAATGTAGGGAGGAAAATTCAATTTTTGGATTGGAATTTTATGTGGAAAACATAGTGGACTATGTGTTGGAAGTATTGGGTGCGCTCGTACTTATCTCTAGTTCATGGAAATTAATGTGAGAAACGACATGCAATTAATGCACGTCACTCTAACCCTACCTCAAGGTCGCCACCTTCACTTTGTTTGTGTTTGTGTTGGTTGCCTTGGCTGGTGTTGCCTCCGTATTGCTCGGCCTTGAGAAGAATAGTGGTGCTTGTTGGTTTTCTGGCATTCTCCTTACAGGTATGTTTGCTTACCTCTCCATTGATGAACTGTAGCTCCACTCTGAATAAAATCATGTTGTTGGCTCTTATATTTGCTTACAGATTGTGTTTGCTTTCTGAAGTTTATAATGGGTGTATGTGGGTATTACGGATGTGCAAATTGAAATGAAAGGGGTCTGCGGCTAGGGTTTTCCTAGCCGCGGACCCACGAATCTTTTTCCTATCTCCTTGCAGCGTCTTTGCATGGATTTTTTCTTCTTAGGTATTTGGATTTTTACACAATGAGTGTGGTCTCCTCATCGTTATCCCTCGTGATTGAAGCCTCCATCCCCTTGGTCGTTTTCTCTACTGCAACGTCTACTCTCGGGGTGCCTCAGAATGTGTGGATCGGGTTTGCAGTCATTCCCTTGTGGCCATGTCCCCCTCCATCTAAGCTTGTTGTGTGCTATCCTCTTTGGTTGTGGCCACGCACATTCTGAAGCAGATCTGGCCTTTCCCGGACTTCGTTTTGGCAGACACGCTCTTCTGGGTGCAGATCTAATCGGTGGTACTGTTGGTATGGCCTTAAGCTCCAGATCCAGGTATCTGTGGCCCTGCTTCAGGCCTATTATTCTCAGATATGGTTTTATGTGTGTCGTATCTTCTCGGTCTACCTCTTCAGATCTATTTCTTGGAGATTTATTGTCATCTACGGTTTTATGGTCCTCTATATCTTCAGCCTCTAATGGGTGTGGAGGCATTACTTGAAGATTTCTAAGGGTTTGGGCCCCACCAATCCATCCCTGCTGGTTTGTTCAGGGCTTGATGCAATGTCAGGGCTTTCTCGATGGTCTTGGTGTCTGGGATCCCCTGTGTCCCCTTCTGGTCTATGATGTGGAGTGGTTGCTTGAGTTTTATTCTTTTTTATGGTGGGGTATGTTTCAGAGATTTGAGGTCCATCTCTCGAACGTGCACTGTTGATCTTTCTGGTGGGGTCAACACTTTGAGGTCTGTCTTGGGCGTGCGGCTTCATTTTCTCCTCCTATGTAGTTGCAGTCTCTCTTGTGGACCCTTTTGATCTAGTTCTTGATGAGTTTGTTTGTCGCTCTGGCCTGGTTCGTTCAGGTTTTCTTCATTCTTCGTTTATGTTGTGTTAATGGTTGTACTTTCTTGAGGCCTCTTGGCTTTTACTGCCTACATTTGGGATTATACCCAGCTCCTTATTTGGCACATCCATTATGGTATTTCACTTTGGGCCATTTCTCGCTACTAACACTTCTTTCAGTTTTCCCAAGTACTGGGCATATGCTTTCAGTACCTACAAAATGTAATTTGGTTCTCTACGGATGAACAGAATTGCGATTTTTTTCCGAGGAAAAAAAAATTACGACTGTGAAAATTGCATTTAAATGGAGGTTCCTCCTTGTTAGAATTTAAATGTTTCAAGTTGAGAATAATGTTCAAAATTCCTTTTTGTTTGGATTATGTGATTGTGTTGCACCCAGAATGAATGCTTCTTATGTTTCTATGGTTGTTGGCAAATAATTATGGCAAGTACTTTTGGTTTCACTCATCTCTGGTGATTAAAATTCGAGGGTTTTTCTCTCCAAAACAAAAGAACAGTTGGTTTTTTTTCTTGCATAATGCCATACCCTTTACCCAGTCTTTGGAAGACTTGCAGCTCCTTCAAGTTATCTTTCCATTGTTTGTGAATATATGTAAGGCAGACATATTTGTCTTGCGGCCACCAGGGGAGGTCTGTGGAAGGTTTGTTGTGGAAATAGATGGTTAAATGGTTTTTACAAACCCCTTATGAATGTTTCTCCTTTACGTTTTCCCAGACCTCGATTCTTTTATCTGATGTATGGAAATTAGTAGATTTGAACTCTGGTCTTAATGTATGACCCAACAGTGGGAAAGATTGGTTATATGCATTAGGTCTTGGTTCATTTTTTATTTATATATGGGGGTTTGGTCGATTTTGAAGTTATATTATGATTAAATCAAATGATGAGAACCAGTTTCACATGGGGTTTCGAACCCAGTCTATTATGCAACAAGTATTGAGGTTATGATACAAGTGTTGAATAGTGAAAGGTCGATGGTTTTATGTTTTTGTTCTCAGCCTCCCATGTGCGCTTGATGTACTCTGGTTTTAATTGCTTCGAATGACTTTGTTAACAGTCTCTTATAAAAGCTCTACTAATTGAAAAGGAAAAAGGAGAAATTAAAGTTGTGGAGTTTGACAACCCTGAAACTTTTCTAGGGTTGTATGTTTGGGTAATATAAAAACGGTTGTGTCTTGGATTTGAATTATTAAACAGAGAAAAGTTTTGGCAAATGATAGTGGTGACGATTTTCAATAAATATTGTTGCATATAATAGAACAGTAATCGTCTTTTCCCTTTCATTATCTCATTTTTCGCTCATTATATACCCACCGCCTTCCCAAATACATTTAAAACATGCCATGTTCTATTATTATGAATTTCATTTTTTTTTTAAGAAAAGAGAAAGGATTAACAATAAAAGAAAGGGACTAGATGATGACTCATGTTGGAAGTTTGGATATGGATACATTTTCTATTACTTCTGCATTTGCTTGAATAGTATTCGTTGGTTGTTTCCTATCCATGCTACCATGTTACACTCATTATAAATCCCCTCGTATTCCCAATAGGCCTATCACTCCCTGTTCAAATGGCAATTGATTGTTGATTTTAAAGTATTGATGGATGGATTGCATGTGCTTCTGTTGTGAATAATAGAGCCAATTGTTATCACTGAAATTTCGTCTGTAGCATTGCATGCAAATGGTTACAGAAATACAGCAGTTCCAAACACCTATTAGTTCACCTGCAGCACCAAAAAAACATTTCCAAGAGGTAAAAACTATACAACTGGAAAAAAATTGACATGTGCTGAATCACTAAAGGAAGTGCATGCACAGTGCGTGGACCAAAGAAGCTCGTAGAACGCACAATGCGCCACATGCATGACTGTGTACAAGAAAATCTGCGCACTCCTGTGAACGATGCATTTATGGTTACTGTCGGCCCCTCAACCACTTATGGACCATCTCCCAACTTGTTTTGACGCTCAGATATTAGTTGAATCCAAATGGGGGGTTTGTTAAGGACCAAAGGGTGCCCTAAAGGGCCCCTTGTTCACACTAAGAACTAGTTGAATAATGCCTTGAAGATATGCTATAAATGGAGGCCATGGGTGCACTAAGAATTTAAGATTTCTATAGTATTGGTATGCTGCCTCAATCCTCCCTTGAGAATCCTCTTTTCTCCTTGGAGCATTCTAGCAACATTCCAATAGGCAATTCCACTCACCTCTTGAGGGAATATGCTTGGATTTCTTCACCATTTGCTTTCTTTTTTATCATTATAAGAAGATCTCTCCAATAGGGAACTCAAGCGCCCTCCCAAGGAGGAAGAGGGGATCCATAAGTCCTCCTTTCTCTATGGTGTTTTGCCAACTAATATAGTTATCCATTGGTGGCGCAATCTTGGTCATTTGGTTGATTGATTTTGGTTCAAAGTTTCTTATGCATTCTAGTTTTATTTCCTTGGTTGTTTTTAGTTTATTTGCTTGTTTATTTCATGTTCTTGGATTATCTAACTCATGCACTAACCTATGTCTTGTCTAGCAGGTCCAACTAGACTTGTAAGTGCCCTTGTTTTGCTCACCCAAGTGACAAAACGGACACAACAGATTGGTGACCATACTGGGGATAAGGTATCAATTTCCTCCCTATTTGAGATTTTAGAGCACTTCTTTTTTACCCATTTGCCTTGCAGGAACCATAACTAGCCTAGCCTTACATGTCAAGATCCAAGTTTGGAGCTGGAGGAGGACAATTCTACTCAAAATCCTCCCCCCCCCCCAACGACGCGTATCAGAACGTGAACAAGTATTTCAGCCCACAGACGCGCATTCAGAGCATTGTGTGCCCAAAGTACTTATGTTCCCTATGCATTATGTGCACTGTGCGCCAAAAGGTCTCATGTTATCTGCGCATTGTGTGCCCACTACGCATCTGTCTGAACTGTAACCCGCGCACTTGTCCAGAGTTTCAAAATTGTAAGAGTTTTTGTGATGATTTGAAGGCCCCTAGCCTTCAAAATATTGATTTTATGAAATTTGTAAATTCATTCCACTTAGATTCCTTTCCCACATGAAAGGTTAGTCAAACATAGGCACTTAGGGGGTAAAAAGAACCATATTTCTCCTCTTTTTCTTTGGCTGCCACATGGATGGCTTGTTTTGATTGTAAAAGTTAAGTTGAGATTCTTTGCTATCACATATAAAAACACTTGCATTGGGACCAGAAAATCAAACTTTAATTATAGAGTATGCTCTTCTCTCGCACCATAGAGCAATCTTGAGAATCATAAAGGTGATTAAGGGGACATTTCATCTCCCTTAACAAAATCTTTAGGAGAGGAAAAATCTTCCTCTTAGTTTCTTTTTGAAACCATCTTAAGTTTGTAAGGGCCCATACATGCCCACATGTTGCAAAATTAGGATAGTTTTTGAAATTACTTTCTTAGTTTACATCACTAGGAGAGTTTAAAGATCAAATTAATGGGTCCATACATGCCCACATGCTTGCAATCTAGGATAGTTTTTTAAATATTTCTTAGTGTAAACAACATTAGGGAATTTAAAGGATTGGTAAGGAACCATATGTCTGCATGCTAGTTCTTTAGGGATTTTAAAATTTCGCAAGGTTGTACCAATGACGTCTAGTAAGATACGTAACCAAGATTTGTAAGGACCACAGGAAGTCCACATGTTGCAAATTTTCACCTAATTTATTAAAAATTGGCACATTTTATCACTTGCTCACACACAAAGTCACTCCTCACTCACATAATTTCATCTTGAACTGTGGAGGTTGAAGTAGGTTTTATCCAAAGGAATGAAACGTCCCACTATTTCTTGAAGAAATTATCCATACCCACTTAATTCCAATGAGATTGATTCACACACCCAATCTCTCAACCCATCACATCTAAAAAAATTCTAAAAAATCACTAAGTTTTCCTCCACAGGAGGTGCCAAAAGAAATTTTTTAGTCTAGGTAGGATCTTGTGGGTAGGAATCCAAACAACCCCCCGTTATCTAGTTCTCACATTTTCAAGCATTAGAAGTTGACAAATAGGGAACTTAAAAATCCTCCAAGTCAAGTGTTCCTAACACCATAAGGCAGGGAGATACCCGTGAAGGGTTGAAGGCCGAGGTCCAGTTGTTTTGTGCGTCCCCCCTTGAGTCACCCAACTCTTGGAAGGGATCCATCATGTGACCCATTTTTGAGGCCAAAAATATAAATGTTGCACTTTGACCAAGGTACCTAGTGGCCAAATTTAGGACATCTACCCAGGTGGCAATTGTGGGCTGCAATTTCACCTTGATCAGATTTTGTGTGGCTATTGGGAAATATCGCCAACTCTTTCAGGATATGCACCCTCTACCCCTCATTATAATTGATTGTTTCATCCTTCACTAATTCCTCTTCTGGTGGCTTCAAACCCCACAGTTGAGTGCTATTTGAGAGGAAGTTCGATACGTCTTTTTAGGACACAAGCATTTGTTTTCTTTATTATCCCATGCGAACAAAATCCACCTACCCACATGTATGCTTATTTATAGTTGATTTATGTATGAAGCTCATTTGATTACATACTATTGTGAGATATATTGTGAAGGTCCAAATTATACAAGTCTCTTGTTCATTTATTGCTCTCATCACCATTTGCACACATTCACTTTGCTAGTTGGACATCATAGGGGACCCACAGAATCTTCGTCGTTCCAGACGCTTAAAAAATATCCCTCCTATTCTAGGAGGAGTTCCTAGTCTTTCCAACTCACCGGATCAATCGTCTCAACTTTTCTTGGTTCCACCTTACTTGGTTCCAATTCCCAAGGACATCCATCCACTAGCTCTCCTTTACAAGGAAGTGGGGGGCAAACTTTTTCCCAAGGGAGAATTACAACCCCACCAAACCCCCCTCAAGGGTCAGGTCCACTACCTTCTCATACCATGGTTGGAACTAATCCTCCACCACCACCCCCCATGCCATATTTGGCATCCCTCGACATTCCTGATTTGAGTAAACTCACGAATGATCCTATATTGCATGACCTCACATGGCCCAATATGCCTACCAAACTACCTTCGAACATTCCCAAATTTGAAGGCAAATCGGGGGAAGATCTTGCCAACCATGTCATGACCTTCCACTTATGGTGCTCTTGAAACAGCATCATGGATGACTCCTTCTGCTTAAGTTTATTTTAGCACACACTCAGTCGTCCATCTGCCAAATGGTATGTGGACGAAAAATCAGTGTCCCATGTGACTTTTGAATCCATGGCCAAAGCATTTTTGGCCTTCTTTCAACTACTAGTTCGTGATGACACTGGTCTAGAACTGCTCTCGGAGTGAAAACAAACCTCAGCTACACATATTTCCAACCACATCCACGAATAGCGTCACCAACGTAGTTTATGCAAAGCCGAAACCACCAAAGAACAACGTCTCGATTGGTTTCTCAAATCACTCGTCTATATACTTGCCAAAGATGTGGCATCCACCTTCCCCCAAACCGAAGAGGAAGCCATTAACAAGGCTCAACAGTACGACCTCATTTATGCTTAGTCAGGTTACCTATACACAGTCATACCTGATGCACCGAGACCTGTACCATTCGGCCAGGACAAACCTGGGATGTCTCACGTGGCGGATGGATTGATTGGTACCACAACACACCACAACTTGTACATCCAACCACCACCTATGTATGATACACCCCAATATCCATTGATATATGGAGGGACATCTTATTACCCTCCTCCCCTTTATCAACATCCATATCATGTTGCTCTCCCTCCACCCATGAGTGGACCCCTTTCAGCACCCATCATGCGCTCAGCTTCTCAACCAAGTTCAGGTACCCCTTCTACCTCAGCTTATAACATGGGCACTAGTGATAGCGCTATGCCTTCCTATGCACCCTACGGATCGTTGCCACAAAACAATTTGTATTTTCCATTTTCAGGCCCTCCACAGTTGGTTGCTCCTCCACAACGACAACCACACGTCAGTGTTAACTTTGTTCAACCCTCTAGCATTCAACAATTTCATACTTTTGAACAGTCGAATACGGAAAATCCATCCCATTAGCCGAATAATGCCAAAAATAAAGGAAAAACCGAAACAATAATAACCCGGGACCAGAAGGAAATAACCCCCAACAAAACCAACTTGTTGGGGGCAACCAAAATCAGGGTAACCAGAACCCCCAAGGGGACAATAACAAAAAACGCCAAGGGAGGAACAACAAAACAACCTCCGGACGAACTTCTCTTGCGCTCTTTACAATGAGAATGGTCATTATACTCATCATTGCCCCCAAATTTTCGAATTCAAATGAATGAAAGATTCCATAAACACGCCACGTCCTCCAGCGTCGTCTTCCCCTCAGCAAGCCCCACAACAGTATTTGCAACAACCACCCCTAGCTGTGTTGCAAAACCCTATTCCACACCAAGGTATGAAGAATACCCAATGGGAGATGCATCTTGCCCCAACACAAATGGGACAGTATCAAAACCCTGGAAATCCGACAGATCGCAATATCCTCCTCACTAGCGAAGAAGAAATTATTCTGCAAACGCGTGGTCATCAATACAGTGCACCCCCTGAATCTACTCCCACCACTTCGGAAGCAGATCCAACTATAGTTGGACAACCCTTGATGATTCCACGCCCTAACACTAAACTTGCCATTCATATCCCTCGCATCCCATTACGATGGAATGTCAACAACCCTCAGGCTAGGGCGACACATAATTACAGTCTGGTCGATGACTTGGCACAGTCCCCTACAGCCATGTCAGTATTGGAGGTCCTCTAAACCTATCCAACTCAGTGGAAATCCTTGTTTTACGCCTTGGGCTCAGTCGACCCAACTGATACTAGACTTGTCACATTTTATCTAGATTGTGGGGAACCTCGTTTCCCTGCTTTGGTAGCTTTCCAGATGTTAGTCAAGATTCAGAACATCACGGTTCATCGATGTATCATTGATGAAGGTGCATCCACATGCATCATGTCCAAATATGTATGGAAAAAACTTGGCTCCCCTGATCTAGTACCATCTGCCATCACATTGAGAGCTTATGATGGTCGACCATCCTCCCCTGAAGGGCTCTTTCAAAATTTCCCCGTCGAACTCGGAGGCAAAACCATCCTCATCGAAATTGAGTTTATCGATGCCCCACTCGATTACAATATCTTGTTTGGCTGTAACTACATGTACGCTATGAAGGCAGTGGCTTCTTCTGTGTTTATAACAATGATGTTCCCCCACAACGAGAAAATCATCACCATAGACCAAGTTTTACATTACGAGCCTAACCACTCCTCCAACATCGATAACATATTACCTATTGTCCGCACTAGTTCTGATGCATATCCACTCATGGATATGGGCCCCAGAATTTTCAAAGACCCGTCCTTGTTGGGGGCATACCTATAAATTCTAACCTTGTACAATATCTACTGTAAACAGATATTCAAAAAGGAACATAAAAGATACAATGGCAAATACAAACATTACACTGAGATTTTTCCCCTCAAAACCCAAACCGGGAAAACAAACATATTCTATATTCATTCATTGTGTTACAATGTTTACAATACAAAATACATATAGGAGCCAGCGACATCCAAAACCCTAACCCAATGACCTGGATTAGTCCAAAACCCTAATTCCTTAACCGAAAAATAGAAAACCATCGGTAAAGAAACCATGTGCCGAAAAACCACCTAAGTATAATGCAGTCCCAAAAAATGTGGTC
>ML807638.1:33358-52242 GCA_009831015.1 Picea engelmannii
AACACCAATACACATGCAAAGAATATAACACATACCCAACAATACCATGGAGCACCATTGCTCATACACCCCTCAGCACAAGTGTGTGTCATATCTTCTAATGGAACTGAAACTAGAGATACCATTCCTCCCACGGAGGCTTCTCCACCCCTCAACGTCCCACCAGTTGAATAAATTATACCTCAGGAGTTACCTGAGAACCCTACGACACCACTTATCCCCGATTTCACCCTTCCCTCGGGGAAAATCCCAGTTTGGGAAACAATCCCCCAAGCCATTACTCAAATCCCCTTCTTCTACCCCCCATCGGGAGTACAAGAATTTCAGGTAGCTGCAATTCTTACCCTTCCATACATGGTGCTCGCCATCCCTGTATGGTATCTACACCCACACACGATGGTTCCTCAACCATCCCTCCCTCCTCAGTCAGAGGGAATCTCGATGCAGATTCCAGTACTAACTCTGGCCATGCCACCCTCACCCCCAATCGCCATCACCACCACTACAGCTGGGGGTAGACGGAAGAAGAAAGAGCCCACTGCTCCACTTCCTCCCCAAGTTCAACCTCCTTGTGCACTCTAAGAAATAGAGGGACACCCCACTAATATATGTCCTTCCCTTCCGGAACTATGCAATCTGATTCAATTCCCTCGAGCAACCCCATTGCTCACCGCTTCACCAGGCACACCTGGTACTACCACAGCATCCCCTACTATAGGCAGTAAAGGGCTGTGAACCAAATTCACGTGTACCATCTGTTCAGAGTATGGCCACTATACTCATCATTGCCCAACTCTACCTCAGTTTCGACAGATGTTGACGGCAATTCTCCAAACCTTTCAGCAAGAGCCCTCTCCACCAACACCTTCGGGTACCCATGTCACCGACATCCATTATGTCTCAACCTCAGTCACCAAATGAATGAGACACCCTTTCTCTCTTTGTGACTCACTTTCTCATTTCACGTACCACTATCCTTTGATCATCGAATACAGGCGTCATCAAATAACCCTTATTCAATATCCTATGACCACCTCACTTCCTGTGATGCAAGTGATTCCCCCTATCCCTTCTCTAGATATTTTTCACATCACATCCCCTAAACCTAAGTCACTGCCCATCCCTCCATGGTTCATGGATAGACTTTTTGAGGATGTTCCCCCAAATCCTCCCAATTCTCTAGTTCATTTCCCCCAGGAAATCTTACCCTCGACCACAGTTTACAACCCACAGTGTCTGGACATTTGGTTTATGTCAAGCGCACCATTGCACCATAGTTGTGATACCCCCTCTACGTCTTCACCACTTGGAGACAATCACATGGTGAAAGTCACCCATGTTACCTCCCTGTATCCCCTATATTCTTGCATTTTCCATTGCGACAAAGATATCCTTAAAGAACTCACTACCCCCGATTTCCCATGGAATGCGCTCCATCACAAAGCACTTTTTCTCTCACAGGAATCCTTTGACCCTACTCACCAAGTCTCCATATGTGCAATCGAAACCAAGTATTTTATTCCATTAGGGAATATACACTGGTTCAACAACCCTATCCCTGCCCCCGATGCTTTTGAAGAAGGTAACATGGCCAATATCTCCCCCACTGTCAAAATCAACATTTCCATCAAATCGGGAATCGTAGAGGAAATCATCATTGGCACTGCATGCTCCCCTAAGGAACTCACAGCTTACAAATCTCTCTTTCAGGAATACTGGGATATTTTTGCGTGGTCATATATGGAGATTCCCGGCCTCGATCCTTCTATAGTCAAACATTGCATCGACACATGGCCAGGTGTCACCCCAGTACATCAAAAGCAATGCCCACTTCACCCATCCAAAGTTGTGGATATCAAAGCCGAAATTGACAAGTTACGCATTGTCGGGTTCATATACCCCATCGCATATACCTCATGGGTCTCCAACCCCATCTTCGCTAACAAAAAATAAGGCACTATTCGCGTCTGCACCAACTTCCATGATCTCAATCATGCTTTTCCCAAAGGCAACTTCCCAACCCATTTCACCGACCAAATTATCGATGATTTTGCTAGCCACGAGGCCTTGTCCTTCATGGATGGGTTCTCCGGCTACAATCAAATCCAAATCCATCTAGTAGATCAGTATAAAACTGCATTTACTACCCCATGGGGTACTTTTTCTTATCATGTCATCCCTTTTGGACTAAAAAACGCAGGTGCTACATTCCAACGAGCCATGACTTATTCTTACTTGGACGACCTCACTGCTCGATCCAAGAAAAGAACTCAGCATTTAAATGACTTACGAGTTGTCTTTCAACAATGTCGCCAGTGAAATATCTGCTTGAACCCCCTCAAGTGTGTATTTTGCGTCACCGTTGGACGCCTCCTTGGGTTCATTGTTTCCCAACATGGCATCATAGTGGACCCCCTCAAGGTCCAAGCTATCACAGAAATTCCACCACCTAGGAATTTGCGCCAACTGCAGAGCCTACAAGGCAAATCCAACTTTTTATGATACTTTGTCCCATATTATGCCATCCGCGCGCATGGTTTCCTTCGCTTATTGCATCATGATATCCCATTTCGATGGGATGAACATGCCCAAACCACTTTTGATGATTTAAAAGTGGCGTTATCCAATGCCCCTTTGATTAGTCCTCCCGACTACGATCATGATTACATCCTCTACTTGTCGGCTTCATCCGTTTTAGTAGCAAGAGTTCTCATCCAACTAGGGGATGATGGTCATGAGAATGTTATTTACTACATCAATAAAAATCTTTCAGGACCACCCCTGAAATATAATCATGAGGAGAAACTTGCCCAGGCAGTTGTCCTCGCAGTCCAAAAACTATGTCATTATATCTTTCTTCGCACTACCAAAGTCGTAGCAGATTCCAACCCCATGCAGTACTTGCTTAGTCGACGGTAGATTAATGGAAAATTTTCTCGATGGATCATCATCCTTCATAAATACGACCTAGAGTTTTCAACTCCCAAAAGAAAGAAACCACTCATTCTCGCCGAACTCATCACAGCATTTCCCTCTGACACTAAAATTTCACCCATCAATATGGATTTTCCCGATGAAAACCTCTTCTACATCCCCTCGGATGACCCTTGGTATGGTGACCTTCTCGTCTACCTTTGGACACAGAAGTTTGGGTCTCATCTCTCTCGAGATGATCGTCGGTGCATTCGTCATCAGGCCCCTCAGTACCTCCTCATCGGTGATGTTTTATACCGACGTGGGGTCAACACCATACTCCACCAATGTTTGACCCTCAATGAAGCAGACAAAGTCTTGAACAATTTCCATAGTGGCGCTTGCGGTGACCACCTCTCAGGTATGTCCACCGCCCAAAAAATCATTCGAGCAGGCTACTTCTAGCCCACACTATTTCATGACTGCATCCATGATGTGAAGCAATGCAACAAATGCCAACTTTATGCAAACAAAGCACCAACGCCACCTGCTCATCTACACCCAGTCATCATTGTCAACCCCTTCTGCAAATGGGGCATAAACTTCATGACTTACAATCCTCCATCTAGTAAAGGACACAAGTACATCATCATGGTAGTATATTACTTTACCAAATGGGTCGAAGCCATGCCTACCTTCAACAATACCGCTGACACAACAACGCGTTTTTTCTTTAACCACGTAATCACCCGTTTCGAAATTCCACTATAGTTAATATATGATCACGGTAAACACTTTGAGAATGAGATCTTCGTCTAACTCTTCTCAAGGTTAGGCTTCTCCCATGAGTTTGCCTCCCCATACTACCCTCAGTTCAATGGACAAGTCAAGGCTATTAACAAATTCCTCAAAACCATGTTACAACGCATTGTCAACAAACATAAGACCAACTGGCATCATATGTTGTTTTCATAATTATGGGCTTATCGCACAGCAGTCAAAACTGCTACCAGTTTTACACCGTTTCATCTCATCCATAGGATCGAAGCCACCCTCCCCATCAAGTGTGAAATTCCCACATTATGCACCGCCATCGAGTTATTACCTGACACTGCTCCAATGGAGCAGCGCTTGCTAAACTTAGAGTCGTTGGATGAAGATTGTCGGTCTTCCTTACAGAATAATGAGGCAGCTAAAAAAAGGTCCAAGGCCACCTTTGACTGCCATGTCAACCTTCGCTCATTTAATGAAGGAGATATCGTCCTAGCCTACGATATCTCTCATGATACTCTCTGCCATGGGAAATTTGATTCATTATGGCATGGACCCTACATCATCCAACACTGCTTCACTAAAGGCACATACATCATGGCCTCTCTGGAAGGCTATCCTCTCAAAGAACCTGTCAACAGGTTATACTTAAAGAATTTTTACGCCTGAGCGTATTCATTCTACACTAGGATTTTTCTTTGTACACATTTGTAGAGTTTTTAGTCTTCTTTTTTCACCTCCACTCCTCATGTCTGATCTACCATCCATGTTATTGACAGATGCATCCTCCATCGGCCTACCACATCAGTTATGTTGACTGAGCTAGTCACTGGACACAGAATCTCGCTTCGGCTGCTTGGGCCCTCTACACCCCCTCACATGAACTGATCCACTCCAACGGCATATGTTTGGGCTCATCCACCAACAACCAAGCATAATACACTGTCGTTATTGGTCTCCTCACCGAGGACAGTCACCGCCACATTCGTCACCTTAGCATCTTATTAGATTCCCAGCTTGTCATCCTACAAATCAAAAATGTATACCGTGTATGTGATCCTTGCCTCTTTCGTAAATACCTACAAGTTAGACTCTTATCTTGAAACTTTGATTCAATTACATTTACACATATTCCACGAAAATTTAATCAAATAGCAAATAACATGGCTAACCTGGTATTAGATTGGCATTTATCACATCACGACATTATCACATATACATAAATCATCCAACATCGATCACGGCATATAGATTAGACATCACAAAAATATAAACACATGTAAACATCACAAAGATCCCAAAGATGTATAGCCATATATATATATATATATATATATATATATATATATATCAGTCAAAGTGTCATAAATGTTTACAAAAAAGTACAACATATACATCGCTCATAGGCAAGTGATCCCCCTCACCCCTATAGGTACAAAATGGGTACCCCCTACCCTATACAAAATGGGCTCGCAGGCCTATATAAATACAAAAAGATATAACCAGCACTTATGGTGCCCCCAGAGCTCCCCCACCCAGTCCTCTGTCAGCAGGAGGTGCCCCACCAGCTGGTGGTCCTCCGGGCCCGGGGGGCAATCGACCAATCATCATTTCCCCTGCTACAGCTGCTCTGCAGATCAGGGTACGCCACTCTGTAGGACCATCCACACACTTCTCCATCACTCTCTCGTCCTGAATATGCGACCACATGCCCTCCAGCACACCCTACAACACCACCTCCAACCGGCGTCGGAGATCATCTATCCCCCCGCCAGCCTCTACCTATGAAGCACGCGATGGCCCCGCACCTGGATCATCAAAACAATTTCTCTAGACGACCCTCACCTCATTTTCTAGCCTCACACCAGCCTCATCCCTCTGATGTTTCTCTCCCACCCACAACAATCTCACTAGCCCCTGGCGCATCGGCTCCCCAACCATCTCCAACTCCCGACCTCACGGCCCCACATCTGCAAACACAAAAACAAAGATAGATTCAACATCCATATACATATGAACATATTCTACACTATCAAAATCACAAAACATAAATGCACAAACATACCTCTTTGGTCCCAAACCTCTCCAGGGGGCAACACCATGTCTGGGTCGTGCCGGAAATCCATCCCACCATATGGGAATCACGGTATAATATGTGGCAAGTGGAACCACACACACACCAACATGGTCATAAAATAGTGGCCACCCTCTCCCCCTCCGTGTCGTACCAAAATCGGAGCCCACCGCATCAATCGTGGCTCCTGTGGTCCTGCAGGCGGCAGCAAAACCCTAGGGTGCAACATGGGCACCCTCTCCAAGAATCGTGCCACAAAGATAGATCCAAATGCAAACTCATTGAAGTCGGTGGTCCGACACCGTTGTATTTACCTATCATCTTGGCATGCAGCATCAAACCCCAAGTGAAACAGTCCCCATCTAGGACACTCTACATAATCCTCAGCTGACCACCACTGAACTGCTGAGTAGCTAAGGATCCATAGATCCTCACAATCATAACAGTGATGCACTGATGCAAGAGCGCATCCATCGCCTCAATGCAGACAACCGAACCTGACATGGGGTTCAACCCCATACAATAATCTCATGCCAAGTTTATCAAATGCACATCCCCTTTTAACTGGATGTCAGCAGGTAGGGCCATTCCCCGAAAGGGGAGCCCCATAAAAAAATACATGTCCTCAACAACTGAGAATGTCAGTTGTTGCCCCTGCACAATGAAGCATTGCATATCAGTGCTCCACATCGATATCAGATACTGAAGAAGGTACTCCTGCAACCGTTTCAGTGGGCAGTCAAAGAACTTGAGCAGCCCACAGGCTGCCAAGAGTCTCTGAACGCCAGGCTCCTCTCTCACCGCCTTCCGGAGGCGTTCCCAGTCTCACTCCCTCCAATGGACTGGCATGATAAACTGATCACCTGCATTCACATAGAAACCCTTGGTCAAAAATCATCATTTATCAAAAATATTCAAAAAATTCAAGTTTTCAAAAAACCCTTAGCTTCTCCTCAAGTGCGCGGTTGTCACCCCCACATGCGCGCACATATGCGTGCCTGTTCTTCACACAGTTGCGCATCAATGTGCAGTTATAGGAGAAACATATGTGCATCAATGCGCAGTTGTCACACCCACAGGTGCGCAGTCATCCTCGCTTGTTCTCTACATAGTTGCGCAATAATGCACAACTGTCTGAGAAACAGTTGCGCACAATGCGCAGTTCTAATTCCAACAAGCGCTCATAACATGCGCACCTATTTTTCCCACCCACGCGCCCCCATGCGCAGCTATATTTGACACAGCCGCACATCATGCACGGGAGATGGAATTATACTCGTGCACCTCAGCACGGGTATCCTTCCTTCTCCCACGCATTAGTGGGCCCACCCCTAAAAAATTTCCTCGTACAACCCCTACCCAAACATTAGAAACTATATACTGTGCATGAGGATGGGACCACTAACTTGACTCTAGCAAATCTAAGATCGGTCAGCTTGAACTCCCGTAATCTTTGAAACTCCTCCAAATACTCTTGTCAACTCACTATAGCAACAGGTACAAATGAGGTGGCATTGTGGGCCCCATAGCCATATATAGTCCCTTTTACCAAACTTCCACACTCAATTACAAAAGCTCAGAGTCTTTGTTTCCTGATCCATCTTCAGCCACGGGATCAAGGCCTCGCCACCTACACAGTCACATTCCCCAAGTCACCATCTCCACTTAGCCTCGGGGGAGCATTTTTCTCACATCACGTCCAGGTACACATGCTCATGTTCAAAATTATCAAATAACTGTTATATGTTCCTTATCTTCAGATATTGTTCACATCGGGTATTTGATTTTAATGTGTGCAGGTACTTGGTCATCACAAACAAGTGCAACCCCTTCTAGTATATGATCGGCACTGGCATGTAATAATTCCTTCTAAATATCAATTGCATCTCCCAGTCACACCCTCCAACATTTCCCTTTAGGATCCCTACATCCAGCTTTGCAGTACTGTCACCTCTGCTACATTTTGGTACTGTCACCCGGTAGCACTCTCCCCCACATGAGTTGTCCCATTCATAGTCCCCCTTAGCACTTTGACACTCATGCTTCTTTCACCCCCCTAGGGATGGGAGTCCTGATAGTCTTACGCATTTTCGAGAATCAGCCACATACTCCTTCTCATAATTTTGCTAGCTTTCCCAATGGACTCCCAGTTTACCTCATCACGATTCTATTTTTTACTGTGCCTTCGCGGTATCATTAACCCTCCATTTCATCCACAATCAGTTTTCCCATCTTCTGATTTCCCTCCATTCATTTACCTCATACAGAAACCCACCCATGGGGCCCCCACCCTCCACCAGTTCTCCACGCAAATTGCGCCCTCACAGGCCAAGCCATCCTACACTGGGGCACCCGTTTCTGTATCTGTACACTCATCCCAAATTATTCTTTATTTATTTGGTAATTGTAAAAATCCTTTCTTTCCAGCATTTACTTAGGTTTTTGTTGTCACCCTTGATGACCTTTTTCTGGCAAAGCAACCTATGTCGCCCTTGGTTGGGGAATTCACTATCCTCTACTCATGTTGACATCGTCCATAAACCTCGAGTATCCCACAGTCCATGTACCCCTGATCTCTGAGTTTGTCCACTATGTCATGCCTCTGGCACAATTTAACCCCATGTCTAGTCATCCCCCTGACGCTAGATATACTTTTACGGTTGTTGTCAGTCACCCTTCAAACATACCCCCAACCAAGGGCAGTCTTGAGTCTCACCACACCTTGACTTCATCCATGTTCTCTATTAGTTCCTAATCTTATTTTTGTGGATTTCATGAAGCTAAATTCCCGCTCTCTGGTTGTCCTCTCTATTGCTCTGTCCAAACTCTACCCAAATCCGAATCTTCCTCCCTGCCAGCTAGGAACAGATCCTGTCCAGCTCCCTAGCTCCAGGATTCTGTGAGGATTCCTGGCCCTCGAGCCCAAAAATCCCAGCAACCTAGTGCACCCCTGTAATAATCCACCCAAACTCCAAACAGAAAAATACCACAGACAGCAAAATACAGTCCTTCTCTCCCAATAATGCTTCCTCTCCCAAAATTTCATAATCCTCTCCCCTAAGGCCTCTTCCCCCTCATATCCCCCTCATTCACTGCCTCCTCCTTCATTTAATTCCACCCACCTTATCCCTCCATTTACTACCTTATCCCTCCATTCAATACCCTATCCCCTGTCATACGTAAAGTTTTATAATAAATAAATTAAAGTTATTAATCCTTTAATTCTTTACCCAAACCTTAAATGTGTTAATTAATAAATTTATTAATTAATCAACATATATTAAACAATTAATTAATATTATTAATAAATAATCGTTATTTAACTAATACACACTAGGACAGTTAATTATTTAATTAACTATACTTGATAAACCCTATGCAACTATTTAACTAGGGTTGTTACAGAAAAGCCACGCAATCCTATGAACGGCGCATTTATGGTTCTTGTCGGACCCTCAACTACTTATGGACCATCTCCCAACTTGATTTGACCCTCAGATCTGAGCTGAATTTGAATGGGGGGCTGATCAAGGACCAAAGGGTGCCCTAAAGGGCCCCTTGTTCACACCAAGAACCAGTTGAATAATGCCTTGAAGACATGCTATAAATGGAGGCCATGGGTGCACTAAGAATTTAAAATCTCTATAGTATTGTTATGCTACCTCAATCCTCCCTTGAGAATCCTCTTTTCTCTTTGGAGCATTCTAGCAACATTCCAATAGGCCATTCCACTCACCTCTTGAGGGAATAGGCTTGTATTTATTCACCATTTGCTTTCTTGTTTATCATTGTAAGAAGAGATCTCCAATAGGGAACTCAAGAGCCCTCCCAAGGAGGAAGAGGGGATCCATAAGTCCTCCTTTCTCTACGGTGTTTTGCCAACTAATATAGGTATCCATTGGTGGCATAATCTTGGTCATTTGGTTGATTGATTTTGGTTCAAAGTTTCTTATGCATTCTAGTTTTATTTCCTTAGTTGTTTTTAGTTTATTTGCTTGTTTATTTCATGTGCTTGGATTATCTAACTCATGCACTAACCTATGTCTTGTCTAGCAGGCCCAACTAGACTTGTAAGTGCCCTTGTTTTGCTCACCCAAGTGACGAAATGGACAGAACACCAACCTTTTGATTTTATTTAGATAGAGTATTGATGCATGGATTGTTAAGATTTTTTCATAACATGTTTGGAATATTTCTTTAGGATGAGTTTCTTTAGCAAAGGCAGTAATGCCAGAGGTGCTAATAGAGGCAGAGGAAATAATTGGAAAAGAGGCCATGGAAAGCATTTTGATGCTGATCCGCAAGAACTTAATCATGTTTTCCATAGTTACGATTTTATTTCTTTTGCACAGTTACATATAACATATATAAAATCTGCCTTGGTCTCCCATACTTAACACCTGTGGATAAAGTGATTGTTTTTTTTTATTTTAAGGCTATAAACCTCGGGTGACATTCCCAACTATCTTGCCTTATCCCAGCAAGATCTGAAAATGCTTGAGTAAGGCTCCTCATACCTTTTCCTCAACATTTATTTGGCGACCATACTGGGAAGATCTTCCATATCTCTCTGGTTGATTGTATCACAATTGTATTTTATTTTTATGTTTTATCGGATTATTCTTTGACTGATTTTTCCATGACAGTACCTGTTACTAGACAATCCAATATTGGAAACAGTCTTGATGACCAAACCAGCATTGCATTAACTTTATTCAACACTATTTTAGAAACCGCTAGTACTCATGTTGAACTTGAACGCTCTTGGGAAGTAATTGAAAGGGACATAAATATTCATGAACATTGGGAAGCCAGGCAAAGGCAGCCCAAAAATCAACAATGACCTCCCTTTTCTTACCTCTTTGGTCTTTCATTTCATGTCCTCTAATCCTCGCATCTCTCGAAGGAGAAGAGGCGTGTCCCCTGAAGCTACCCCTATTTTTGAAATAGGAAGGAGGAAAACTGTCTTATCAACAAAACAAAGTGCTCTTAGACGAACCTTATATGATTCTGCCAGTTCACCTTTATCACCCATACCTATCACTTTCAGCATGACATCTGCGAGTAGTGGTAGTGGCACCGCAGGTGCCTCCTCCTTGTAACCTTCTGCTTCATCAGTAATTGGTAGTATCTATAGTAATCAAATCCCTATTCAATCCACTACCAATCCTGATAAAGTCATAAAGAAATATGGACTTTTCCAATTTGAGGAAGATGCTACGACCACCCCATGGCACGTATCTTCTCCCTTGAATCTCGCACCAGCCACTCACCCATTACCAAAATTCAAATATCATTTTCCTAGGTTCTTGGCAAACTATATTGTTACTATAAATGAACACCTGGTAGCATTTTCTAATGCTTTTCATAACATAGGGGCTAACGATAATGACACTTGCATGCGTTTATTTGTCAATTCACTCGAAGGGAAAGTTGCAGCAGATTTTTTTTATCTCCCTCCCAAAATCCTTTCCACTTGAGAAGAATTGGTTTATTGGTTCAAGTCCACTTATGGACAACCCAAGAGTCCAGATAAGTAGTTAAGGGAACACAATAATATTGCCTATAAGGATGGTGAAACCATTAAATCTTTTAACCTTCGCTTCACCAAATTATATAATCAAATTCCTGAACTAATCCGCCCTCAAAATCAGGTTTCTTTCATGCATTATTATAATGCATTAACTTCCCCTTATCTTCGTAGACTTGAAGAGAAGGCTATTGAAAATCTCGGTTCCACCCTTCAGACTTTCCTAGAATATGAAGAGCAACTCGAAAGAACGGGTCTCCCTAAGGGAGACTTGGTCAAGCAAACAGACATGTCTGCCCTCCTACAACTCATGCAAGATATGAATAATAGGATGATAGCCTACGAGCGAAAAGGAAATTCCTCTTCCTCTTCCTCTTCCCGAGGGGATTCTTCTTCTTCCTTAGTGCCTTTTAGGAATACTAATGAAAACACTTTTCATCCAAAGGCCATTATGGCTCGCAGTTGGTGTAACTTCTGCGAAGAAAATCATGAGGAGAGTACTTGTGAAGTTAATAGAAATGCTAGGGATAAGATCTTCAGCAAAAGGCCCGATACCATGATCGTTGTTTTAGATTGGGTTGAACCAGAAGATGTTATGGTAATTAATACCAATAATAAATCGTACACTGCCAAGTGAAAATATGACCTTCCCCACACTTCAGCCACCCCAAGCTTATCTTCTCAAAGTGTTGATACACAAGCTGTCAGAACTTCGGATAATCAAGGAGTGTCTTCTCCTCTTGCATCATCTAAGTATAATATCCTTAATCAATTGGCTAATATCAAAGTTGATGCTATTCTTTTGGACATGGTTATCGTCCCAGAACAACAGAAGCATATTAAAAACTTTATGGAAGGTAAGATTTCTACCATAGAAAATCTACTTGAAGAGTCAAAGGAAGGGAGCTCAACTGCAAATAATATAGGTGTAAATAATTTTAGGAACCCTGTAAAAAAAACCCCTTTCTATATCTCAGTAAAAATCATGGATAAAATAGTTCATTGTTGCCTAATTGATGGCGGGTCTAGTCCAAGTGTAATGTCTAAAATTATCATGAAAGATCTTGGCTTATCTTGCACTAACGAAAACTCTAGAAGCATGCTCTCTTAAAACAGTTTGCAGCAATCAACTATAGGTGAAATCAAGAATGTAACCTTAGTTTTGTGTGTGCATCCCAAGATAAGAACAACCCTAAACATCCAAGTAATTGATATGTCGGTGAGTAGCTATTCAATTATTTTAGGAAGAGATTGGCAAGCCTTAACTAGTGGATACCTTTCACTTGATAGAACACATTTGTCTGCCCCCCAGAACGGAAAGAACATTATAGTCCTTAGGGAAGGAAGAATTTCACCGTATATAGAGAGTGTTCCCAAACCTAATGTAAATTATCTCGAAGAAGATTTGGGACTGTACTCTATCTTTGTTGATGAGAGTGACACTATGCTTGAACTAGTTGATTTTGATGATGGCATGTGGCACATGCATTTCGATGGCTCATGTTCAAACGAAGGTAATGGAGCAGACATTATTATATATTCTCCTATAGGTAAAATCCACAATTTCTCTTATAGTTTCAAATTTACTTTTACAAACAATGTCACCTAGTTTGAGGCCTTATTGTTAAGCATCGAAAATACATATAACCTTGGTTGTGGCCACCTTACAGTATTTGGTGATTCCAAACTTGTTGTGAATCTTGTAGGTGAGATTTATTCACCAAGCAATGTTATACTTAAGTCGTTTGGATGTTGATTTCAAATCTTTTATCATTTAACATCACTCATGTTAAGAGGGAACTTAATTCAATGGTTGATAGGTTAGTTGTTTTTGCAGCATCCCCTACCCGACAGCTTTTACCTCGAATACCTGACTGTACGTTTCAATCTCTATATCATCTGTACATCCCTGATAACGTAGAATCATGGCAGGTTTTCCTAAGTGATGAAGGCATTTGCGCTTTCATACAAAATGAATCGTTTAAGCCCAAAGAAATCATCTCTATTGAAAATGACAAATTTCCTAAAGGCTTGACTCCTCTCGAAAATTCATTTTCCTCAAGTGATGTAGGCAACAAAGAAACACATAAGGAAGAGGAGTCGAAAAGGAAATTTGGTGATACCATTTCCTTGAATATTGGGACATCTGAATCTCCAAATATCATTAAATTAGGTGACCAATGGTCTGATGAAGAAAAAGAGAAATTCACAAAATTACTCCGTGAATTTCAAGATGTTTTTGCATGGTCATATGAGGATATTCGTGGTTTTGATCCTCCTCTCATACATCATGCCATTCCTATCAAGAAAGGGGTAAAACCAGTTAGGCAAAAACAAAGACCTATTAACCCTACGCTCGAAGCCACTATTAGAAAAGAATTGGAAAAAATGTTGAAAGCTAATATAATCTTTCCAGTTAAGTATTCCAAGTGGGTTTCAAATCTGGTCCTTGTTCAGAAAACTACCGGCCAAATCAGATTATGTGTCGATTTCCACACATTGAATAGAGAAAGTGTCAAAGACCATTTTCCGCTTCCTAATATGGAAATGATCTTACAACAGGTTACAAGGTCTCAAATGATGTACTTACTTGACGGTTTTTCTGGGTATAATCAAATCAAGGTAAAAAGGATTGATAGCTATAATACCACATTTACTACACATTGGGTCACATTCGCTTATGAACGCATGCCTTTTGGATTATCTAATGCAGGTGCCACCTTTCAAAGAGATATGCAGATAGCTTTTGACGATCTAATTGGTAAGATTATCCAAGTTTATCTTGATGATTTGATTGTTTATTCTAAGAACCGATTGGATCATTTTGGTCATCTTAGAAAAGTCCTCATGCGTTGCAGAAAATTTGGCTTTTCTTTAAATCCTTCCAAATCTATTTTCAGTGTCACGAAAGGCAAGCTCCTCGATCATATTGTTTATGATTAAGGGATAAGCATAGATCTCGAGAGGATTACTATCATTATAAACCTCCCTACCCCCACCTCCAAGAAAGAAGTTCAAGCTTTCATCGGCATTATTAATTTCATCTGTAAATTTGTTCTTGATTTTGTTGTCATGGTTAAACCAGTCCATAATCTTCTGAAGCATGATCGTTCTTTTTCTTGGACAGATGATGTCGAGAATGCTTTCCTTAGGATTAAGAAAGCAATTAGCTCCACATCGGTTCTGGAAAAACCAGATTTTGAGAAAGATTTTATCATATATACCAATGCCACCGAGGAAGCAATTTATGCTATCCTCTTACAAATTGATGACCAAAACCATGAAAAACTTGTAGCTTACATGAGTGAAAGTTTATCAGATGATGAGGTCAAATATTCTTATATTGAGAAACATGTTTTTTTCTCTTGTCAAGGCTATAGAAAAATTTCGCCATTTTATTTTGGGCAAACATACACAGGTAAAAGTCCCTTTGCATGTTGTTAAGTTTATGCTTTCACAAACATATCTTTCAGGAAAACTTGCGCATTGGCTTGCCAAAATTCAGGAGCATGATTTGACGATCATGACTTTGAAAAAAATCAAGGGACGAGACCTAGCCCTTCACTTAGCTCAACACCCCGAACCAAGTGAAGAACTTGACGACCAAGGTAATCCTCTTTCAACGCTATTTTATATTGAAAATCAGAATCTCTCTCTATTTGAGCATCCTTGGTATAAAAATCTGGTGTATTATTTGCAGTATCAAAAGTGTCCAAATGGGTTGGATCCTCACTAGGGAAGGAAACTTCGCCTTGAAGCTTCCAAGTATAGCATTTTAGGATACCTTTTGTTTATTAGGTCTAATGATGGTTTATTACTTCGATGTGTAAATGATGAGGAAGCACAGAAGTTATTACTTGAAATCCATGGATCATCAGCTTCTGTCATTCACATCAATGGCCATTTTTCTGCTAAGGTTACTGGTTTGAAGATCATAAGAAATGGATACTACTCGCCTTCGATATTTCATGACTCATATAAATTTACAAGATCATGTGATAAGTGCCAAAAAATTGTTGGGAAAGAACGTCTTTATGCCATACCTTTACAACTTGTCCTCGCGGATTTCCCTTTTTCTAAGTGGGGTCTAGACTTTATTGGTCCTATCAACCCTCCATCTTCTGCAGGGCATATCTTTAATTTGATAGCCATTGATTACTTTACTAAGTGGACCGAGGTTGTCCCTCTTAGACACACAGGATGAGCAGGTGATTTATTTCCTAGAATCTAATATCTTTTCCAGATTCGGCATCCCATTAGAGATCATTACGGACAATATCCCAGCCTTCATTTTTGCAAAATTGACCCAATTTCTAGCTAATTTAGGTGTCAAACATTTCACTTCATCTGCTTATTACCCTTGGGGAAATGGTGTTAGGATATTTAGACACTTAGGAGTTAGTTAAGATCTGCTTGGTCTAATGTGTCGTTAGGTAAAAGTGTGTTTCTTAGTGTGTTTCTTTAGTATGCATTTGTAGTTAGGAAATCCGACGGTCACGATGTGTTCCCGACATAAAGTGATATGACGATTCATACTCTCCTCGATATTCATGGCCATTGATTTGTGGCTTAACACTCGATTGGTCCATGATCTATATTTAAAGATCATGGAGAGTCATATGCTGATGATCGATTGTGAGAAACTCTCTTGTAAAATATCTATGTAATCTTTTTCTTTTGCATTAATAAACTGCTCCAAGTGGTCGCGTTGGCTCGGGTCGTGGATGTTTACCCATAGGGGTTTTACCACGTGAAAACATCGGTGTGTTGATCTTTGATCTGGTTATTTGAGTGGTTACTGAAGGTGTTTGTCCTCTCTTGGAATACCTTTGTTTTCGAACATGGTATCAGAGCTTGTTTGAAGACCCGCTCCTGTTGTAGATCGAGATCGTGAAGGCGGTTTTCTCATATTCATTTATGTCATTTTCATACATTTATGGGCTGAGAGGACTATTCCATTGCGTCTGAAGCACTCTTTTCAGTTAGGAACACTTTTTGTTTCACTCGAAAAAGTTTATGTTTGCCCAAGATATGGCTATTTCAGTCAGATCCGGAGGTATAAAGCCTAAATACGCATCTTTAAAATTTTTGCAGAGTATCATTTTGGTTTTATTTCGATTTTGTATTATTTATTTCTGGGTTGCTACTCTTTTAGATCTGCATATGCTCTTTGCCCCATGCCCTGTGCCCTGTGCGATCTCAGCAAATCAGAAACAGATAGGAAAAGGTGCATCTTCTGTGTAAGCTAACCGAGATCTAACCCTTGTTGTCATCGAGAAGCGAAATTTTTTTCTTCTGTGAAAAGAGTTTTTTTAGCACGCTCAACAACAACAACAACAACAATCCTCTTCCTAAAAAATACAATATTTTTGCTAGACCATTTGGTTAAAAGTTACCTTATTAAGTAAGAGGTCTTGAGTTCTAGTCTCTCTTTTGTTACTTTTTTTTTGAAAAAAATCATGCTCAAATTGTAAAGTGTATTTCACTTCAAGTATATAACTGAATCACTATAAGTAGCTTTAATATTTTATTTTAGATTTATTTATTTTGCATGCATCTTTTCTTTTATAAAGTAACTTCATTGTAAAAGTGATCCCCACTTCTTTTTATAAAAGTGGGTCACTTCATAAAGCAACTTACACTATCATGTGGTCATTTGGTTACCGTTTATGTTTTTTTTTTTAAAGGGCATAACTCTCACATCCGAAGTCTGTTTTTAGTGCCACTTTTTTTAAAACTGCATAACTTTTCAAGATATTTCCATCCAAATCATCAGTTTCAATTTTTAAATCTATATTATCTGCATATTTAATATGGCTTCTACAAGTAATCTCTTGCTTAACAGCACCAACTACTTCCAATGGAAATCTCATATGGAAGATTTATTAAGAAGTAAAGGCTTGTACCAAATTACATTGGGAAATGAAAAAGCACCCACTGATGATGATAAGAAAGTCAAATGGGCTAATAGGATTGGTGAAGCACGTGGACTAATCAGAATGTCCATCTCTCCTGATTTAAGGTTCCACCTTAAAGAAATTGATGACCCCCATGAAGCTTGGGAAAAGATTGAATCTGTGTTTGGTAAACTCAATATTATTCGAGCACAACAGTTAGAAAATCAAGTATTGACCTTAAGTCAAAGTGATTTTTCTTGCCTTTGAGACTATCTATCTAAGTTTAAAACACTCAGAATGTTATGTGAAGAATGTGAGATAGAAATGGAGGAAGAGTGTTGCATCTATCTTATTCTTTATAAGTTAGGTAGTGAATATTTTGTGTTTGTATCTACCTTTTATGCCATGAGAGAGGCTCTAGGGAAAGCTTATCAAAAACCCACTCTTCAGTCTTTTTGTGTTGCTTTGATTAGAGAGGAAGATAATCTTGTACAACTTGGAGTGATCAGCACTGCAAGTACCTCCAACAAAGCCTTAGTTGCCCAGCATAAAGATAAACCCAAGTATCCCAAGAAGAAACATCCTGGCTACAACAACAAGAAACAGAAGGGTCCCAAACCCGCTCAGACAGCTTCATCTCCTAATGGTGACAAAGGAGGAAAATATGAAAATAAGAAGACTGACAGACATTGCAACTTTTGTGCTAAAGATGGTCATGATGAGTCCAAATGTTTCAAGAAGATGGCATCTTTAGAAGCAGCGGTACAGAATCACAACATCAGTATTGATTCTACTTCTTCTTCTTCCCATGGACATGCACTTTCTGCTTATGTTTTCTCCTTCAATACAACTTCTACTTCTTCTTTTGATGAGTGGCTTATTGATCCAGGAGTATCTTATCATATGGATAAGGATAAAGACATATTTTCTGCTCTAAATGAACGTAACACCAAGAAAATATTTGTTGGTGATAATAGATCTCTTAGTGTTGTAGGATCTGGAACAGTTCAAATAGATAATGGTAATTTCAATCATGTATTATGTGTTCCAAGTCTTTCTTGTATCCTTCTATCAGTATATCAAATCACACATTCAGGTGAAGGTAAAACCATAGAGTTTTCACCTCACCAAGTTGTAATCAAGGATCTAAAAGATCCTAAGCATGTTCTTACAACTGGAATTGTTGATGATATTACTAGGTTGTACAAGTTTGACAACTTTAGATCATCATATTTTTCATCATTTTTTGTTGCTCATAGCGATGACTTGAGCAAACTTTGGCATGAGGGGTTTGGTCATCTAAACTATCGCTCATTGCAGCAACTATGTAATCAACAGATGGTGTCGGGTCTTCCTCCTATTTCATGCAGAGATGGTGTTTGTGTTGGTTGTGTTCTCGCCAAACATCATCGAGACAGTGTTGACAAACGTGCCTCTTGGCACGCCTCAGGCCCTTTGCAACTTGTTCACAGTAATTTTTGTGGTCCACTTTCTTCTCCTTCGTTTTCTGGGTGCAAGTATTTCTTAACTTTCATTGATGATTTTTCCAGACATACTTGGGTTTACTTCTTAAAACTTAAGAGCGGAGTTTTTGACAAGTTTTTTGCCTACAAGGCCCTTGTAGAAAATCAATTTGGACATCAAATTCAAAAGTTAAGAACAGATAATGGAGGGGAATATGTGAACAATAATTTTACAA
>ML807638.1:54576-73124 GCA_009831015.1 Picea engelmannii
ATCCTTACTGGTAGTGACTCAAAACTTTTAAACCATGTGAAAACCAGCCTTAAGAAGAAATTTGAAATGACAGACTTAAGCTTTTTGCACTATTTCCTTGGCCTCCAAGTTTTGCAAACCAATGAAGGAATTTTTCTTTCCCATTATAAGTATGCTTGTGACCTTCTTCGTCACTTTCACATGGATGATTGTAAACCAACCCATTCTCCCTTCCAGTTTGGAGTGAATCTTACTGCCACATGTACTTCTCCTGAAGTTGATGCCACCCTATACCGTCAGTTAGTTGGTAGCCTCTTATACCTCACTCATACTCGTCCTGTTATTTCCTTTGTTGTTAGTATTGTTTCCCGGTATATGCAAACACCCCATGAAAGCCATTGGAAAGCAGCTAAAGGGATACTTTGCTATGTATGTGGTACAGTTCAGTTCAGGATACATTACAGTTCAGGGGGACTCCTTTATTGGTTGGTTTCACTGATTCAGATTGGGCCGGTGACCCTGATGATCGGAAGTCTACTACAAGTTATGTTTTCAGCCTTGGTTAAGGACCTGTCACTTGGGCCTTTAAGAAACAACAGGCTATTGCACTTTCTTCAGCAGAAGCAGAGTACCGAGCAATGGTAAATGCAAGTCAAGAAGCCTTGTGGCTTCGACAGGTCCTTTCAGAGTTTGGATTCGAGCAGCAGCATCCGACCAGCCTTTCGTGTGACAATCAGAGTGCCATCAAGCTTGCCAAAAACCAAGTTCAACATCAGCGCAGAAATCACATCAAGCTACACATACATTTCATCAGAAAGCTCATTCATGATCAAGTTATTGAAGTGCTCCTTTTCCCTACATAAGATCAAGTTGCAGACATTTTCACAAATTCTCTTACAGAAGAGAAGTTTTCCAAACTTCGATCTATGTTAGAAGTTCAAGAAGTTGTCATTAAGGGGGGATAGGCTCTAATGCCTCCTTCCTTCTTCTATTGTGTCAACATTGTAAATCCTTCAATCCTATCCCAAGTTGTTCTTAAGGGGGGGTGTTAGGATATTTAGACACTTAGGAGTTAGTTAAGATCTACTTGGTGCAATATGTCGTTAGGTAAAAGTGTGTTTCTTAGTGTGTTTCTTAGTGTGTTTCTTTAGTATGAATTTGTAGTTAGGAAATCAGACGGTCACGATATGTTCCCGACATAGAGTGATCTGATGGTTCATACTCTCCTCAATCCCAATGGCCATTGATCTGTGGCTTAACACCCGATTGGTCCATGATCTCTATTTAAAGAGCATGGAGGCTCATTTGTCGATGATCGATTGTGAGAGACTCTCTTGTAAAATCTCTTTGTAATCTTTTTCTTTTGCATTAATAAACCGCTCCAAGTGGCCGCATTGGTTGGGGTTGTGGATGTTTCCCCATAGGGGTTTTACCATGTGAAAACATCGATGTGTTGATCTTTGATATGGTTATGTGAGTGGTTACTGAAGGTGTTTTTCCTTTGTTGGAATACCTGTGGTGTCGAACAAATGAGCAAGCAGAGTCCACTAACAAGAATCTGGTTAGGATCATAAAGAGAATCATAGAAGACAAACCTCGCCAGTGGCACACACTTCTCACTTATGCTCTTTGGGCATACCATACAACCACCAAAGCAAGTACAGGCTTTACTCCCTTTTAGCTCGTATATTGCCAAGAGGCTTTTCTGCCTACTGATTTAGAGCTTACCTCCTTACGGCTGATGTTACAGACTGGAGAACTAAATTCTTTTGATGTTCCCCAAAGGATAAATGCATTGTTAACCCTGGAAGAACAAAGAATTTTTTCCTTGGAGAACCTTAAAAGAAGGCAGCAAACAGTGAAAAAGTATTTTAACAAACAAGAAAAGGTTGTTGAATTCAATATTGACGACAAAGTCCTACTATGGGACTCAACCCATGCTCAAAGAGGGAGACATTCTAAATTCCAAAAATTATGGCTAGGCCCTTTCAAAATCGCTTTTATCCTGGGCACAAATGCATACCTTCTAAAGGATTTGGAGGAGCAATTGTTCTCTTATAGTACTAATGGTTTCCACTTGAAACATTATGTGGAACCATCTTGATCATTAACACTTTGTGTAAACATGACTATTGTATATAGTCTTTTGTCTTACTGTTTTTTTTACCTTGGTTTGTTTAGTTTTTAATTGTTGTTGTTTGTTTCGCATAACCATTAGAAATAAAGTCTGGATCAGTTTTGCCATAACAATGTCATTATGTAAGTATTGCTGATCGATGAAAATAAGATACACACAGTTGTCATGATGTCCTCTTTTCGAGACACCGCTGAAATAATTTTTTGCTTTCAATATTGTTGTAGTATAGTTGGTTTTGTCTTCTTCCTTGTTTTTGTTGTCCCTTTCTTCCCTCCATCCTGAGATTCAAGAGTGTATCAGAAGTATTCTCCTTGAAAGTCAAAAAAGCATTACCAGTTATGAATCTTTGTGCATACAAGACCAACTCCCCTCATACATCTCACTTTCCATAAGTTATTCCCCGAAGTCTCGTCGCATTATTTCCCTTAAACCATCTTTTTTCCCCCTGCTACACAACTATTCTTTTCAATAGTTTTTGATCACCTACTTCTATCGGTCTGTGAAACCAAACATTCTGAGTTCTAAATCTGTTGAGAACAAATTTCCCTATGGATTCGCTTGTTTGTTGACGCCCAAAAGGTGCAACATGGAATTCTTGCATGCAAATGGGTTGCAATGCCTTATTACTTATATATATTTAATATATACTAAATAGGTGGGACCCCGTTATCTGAATAATGATGAAAGATGATTTTATTTGATTTGCGCTCATGACTACCTTACAAAATTGATTCTACAGTTTGGAAATAAACCCAGAGATTCGAAATCGCTTTCCGTGTGAAATGGACGATTGATGGGTGTGTTGGGAATTTAATTTAAAAGGGAAAGGAAAGGGGGAAAATGTTTGTTTCAATAAGAATCTTGGTTTATTCTTGATACACATATATTTTGACTTGTCATTCAAACCTCAAGCATGAGCCACATGTAGTTATGATGTATTGTACTTATGGTATACTTATTATTATTATGGATAGTGGATAAGTTTTATGAGATGGAAATACTTCACTAGCAAGGAATGTGGGACTTAACATGTTTTGGTGCTAAATGTTGAGTATATGTTAAGATTTATGAGTTTAATGTAGGGAGGCAAATTCGATTTCTGGATTGGAATTTTATGTGGCAAACATAGTGGACTATGTGTTGGAAATATTGGGTGCACTCGTACTTAGCTCTAGTTGATGGAAATTAATGTGAGAAACAATGTGCAATTATTGCACGTCGCTCTAACACTACCTCAAGGTTGCCACCTTCACTTTGTTTGTGTTTGTGTTTGTGTTGGCTGCTTTGGCTGGTTTTTCCTTCGTGTTGCTCAGCCTTGAGAAGAATAGTGGTGATTGTTGGTTTTCTGGCATTCTCCTTACAAGTATGTTGGCTCTTACCTCTCCATTCATGAACTGTAGCTCCGCTCCGAATAAAATCATGATGTTGGCTCTTAGATTTGCTTACAGATTGTGTTTTGTTTCCGAAGTTTATAATGGGTGTATGTGTGTATTACGACTGTGCAAATTGCATTTAAATGGAGGTTCCTCCCTGTTAGCATTTAAATGTTTCAACCTGAGAATAATGTTCGAAATTCCTTTTTGTTTGGATTATGTGATTGTGTTGCACCCATAATGAATGTTGCTTATGTATATATGGTTGTTGGCAAATAATCATGGCAAGTACTTTCAGTTTCACTCGTCTCTAGTGTTTAAAATTCGAGGATTTTTCTCTGTGAAACAAAAGAACAGTTGGTTTTTTTTCTTGCATAACGCCATACCCTTTACCTAGTCTTTTGAAAACTTGCAGCTTATTCAAGTTATCTTTCCACTATTTGTGAATATATGTAAGGCGCGTATTTGCCTTGCGGCCACCGGGGGAGGTCTATGGAAGGTATGTTGTGGAAATAGGTGGTTAAATGGTTTTTACAAACCCCTTATTATTTTTTCTCCTTGACATTTTCCCAGACCTCGGTTCTTTTATCTGATGTATGGCAATTAGTAGATTTGAACTATGATCATAATGTATGACCCGACAGTGGGAAAGATTGGTTATATGCATTAAGTCTTGGCTCATTTGTTATTTATCCATGGGGGTTTGGTTGATTTTGAATTTATATGATGATTAAATCAAACGATGAGCACCAGTTTCACATGGGGTTTCGAACCCAGTCTATTATGCAACAAGTATTGAGGTTATGATACAAGCGTTGAATAGTGAAAGTTCGATGGCTTTATGTTTGTGTTCTCAGCCTCCCATGCGCACTTGATGTAGTCTGGTTTTAATTGCTTCGAATGACTCTGTTAACAATCTCTTATAAAAGCTCTACTAATTGAAAAGGAAAAAGGAGAAATTAAAGTTGTGGAGTTTGACAGTCCTAAAACGTTCATTGGGTTTTATGTTTGGGTAATATAAAAATGGTTGTGTCTTGGATTTGAATTACTAAACAGAGAAAAATTTTGACAAATGATGGTGATGACGATTTTCAATAAATATTATTGCATATAATAGAACAGTAATCGTCTTTGTCCCTTTCATTATCTCACTTTTCCCTCATTATATGTCCACCGCCTTCCCAAATACATTTAAAACATCCCATGTTCTATTATTATGAATTTCATTTAAAAAAAAAAACCAGAAAGGATTAACAATAAAAGAAAGGGACTAAATGATGACTGGTGTTGGAAGTTTGGATATGGATACATTTTATGTTACCTCTGCATTTTCTTGAACAATATTCGTTGGTCATTTCCCATCCACGCTACCATTTTATGCTCATTATAAATCCCCTCATCTTCCTAGTATCCCTATCACTCCATGTTCAAATGGAAATTGATTGTTGAGTTTAAAAGTATTGATGGATGGATTGCACATGCTTTTGTTGTGAATAATAGAGCCAACCTTTTGATTTTATTTAGGTAGAGTATTGTTGCATGGATTGTTAAGAGTTTTCCATAACATGTTTGGAATAATGCTTCAGGATGATTTTCTTTAGCAGAGGTGCTAATAGAGGCAGAGGAAATAATTGGCAAAGAGGCCACAGAAGGCCACGATTTTCGATACATTTTGATGTTGATCCACAAGAACTAAAGAGGCTTTTCCAAGCTGGGTTTTTTAATCTAGTTGGCCAAGGAATTATTCAACCTATACCTAAGAGGCCTCCTTGCCAACCACGTCAGAATGTCTCTAGTATCCACGTCCCCATTCATGTGTCTATGTAACCAGAAGCACCTCTCAATGATGGTTGGAAAGAGATTTTTCATCAGCCTATAGCTCATCACCATGGTTGACCTACTGTGTCATTGTCATTACCCCCTCCTCCGCCACCAATAAATCCAAATGCTCAAGTTGGTCATGTTGTCTCGCCAACACAGTCCTCTTATGCAAGTAAAAGGCTAAAAATTGATGTTCCCAAGCCAGAGCTAGATAAGGGAAAAGGAGTCGCCACTCCCTCCAAGTCATCCAAATATTCCCTTGAATCTGTGTCCTCTCATCTTCATCTCAAAGATTATTGTTCTCACGTCATCCGTGCAATCCACCCACAAGGTTCCCATCAATTGAAGGTTATTGCAGAAGATAAAACAAAGATGGGATCAAAAGAGGGCAGTAGTGAAAAGAGGCAAAATGCCTCTCACAACAAATATGGTTTTTAATGTTGACTAATGTTTTTTTTTTTCTATTGAGGACAATCTTTTTATTTTGACAATGTTTTGGACTGCAAATACATATTTAGACATTGTTTTGGACAACATGGATATAATGTTATTTTTGGATTTAGTCATGTTCTATCTTGCTAATATTAAAATATTTGATCATTAATATGAGGTTGGGAGTTACAAGGCGGATGTTTGAATCAAATGTTTGGGGTGTTATACCTCATGTTTTGATTATTATTAAAAGAAATTGAAAATAGGAGTCATAAGGGGTCCCACCTATTACTTATTATTTAATTTGACCCTTATTTATATATATTATTATTTATTTGTCTCAACTAATTAGTTAAGCTAATTAAGCTTAACAAAAGAAAGGAAGTTGAACTACCATAAATTATTGAGAAAATATAAAAGCTCAATCAAATGAAGAGACAAGGAGTAAGAGAGAATAAATGAGAAATTCTACTATAAGGTTTTCTTTGTACTTGTGAGATACTTCCATTTTTCATTCATTCTAGGTTTACTAGAAGGCTTAACCATCTTGATGATAGCAGGGTCTTATTGAAGGTAGCAGGATTCAAAAACTGAATTATATCTTTCAGCAGCTTGTCTTTTATGATTTATCTTTTGGCATTCCGTGTGTTCTTGTTTGTTTATGAATTAAATTTCATGATTGATAAAGAATATTTTGCAGAGTCAAGTGACGGCATTTTGTGGCAAGTCGATCCAGATCTTTAGCTTTAGTTTTATTTTATTGTCAGAGTATTTTTGTATGGTGCCCATCGGAGGCTTCTAAATCTGACTTTGGTCCCCACCATCGCAAAGGTTTATAAAGAGAATTCAGCTTTGTATCTCATAATGAAATAAATATAA
The DNA here is from genome assembly GCA_009831015.1 of Picea engelmannii. NCBI lineage: Eukaryota > Viridiplantae > Streptophyta > Pinopsida > Pinales > Pinaceae > Picea > Picea engelmannii. The sequence continues at coordinate 61,198 of ML807638.1, forward strand.
AAATAAGATATATGATTTTTGTCTCACATATGTATTCAGATGATTTGGTTCAGATTTTTATTTTAACCTTCTCTCTTATCCATGTACACACTTATGTAATTTATTGCTTATTTTATTTATTTTTCATAGTTACATATAACATATATAAAATCGGCCTTGGTTCCCCGTACTTAATACCTATGGATTAAGTGATTTTTTTTATTTTTTTTAAGGCTATAAACCCCGGGTAACATTCCCAACTATCCTGCCTTAGCTCGGCAAGATCTGAAAATAATTGAGTAAGGTTCCTCATACATTTTCCTCAACACATCGCAATGCCACTTTGAATTTAGGAACACATTGAGTGGCATATGCACTGGAAATTAAACGACACTGCAAATGCATTCCCCGATCAAGAGGGACATTAATCAATTATTTGTTTTTTTTAAAGGTCCTTCATTTTTTATGGAGAAGATTTTCATTGCTCTCAGGACCTTATGGAAAGCATCTAGAAGGATTAGTTATAGATTTTGACTTTTGTGATATACAACACCTCTAGGCCTTTAGCCCCTTCTTCCCATGAAATGAGGTACAAGCCCTTCTTGGGATCAATGATCCCAAAAACCCAAAAGATAAGGAAACGAAAGGGAAGAGGTGTGGAAAGTGGTAAGAAATGATCGGGAATGGTACAATCACCCTTCAAGGAAACCCCCCAGTAGAAACTCTTTCCCCAAGGGTGATCCACTTACTAGGAAACCACGTCAACCACCAAGGTGAAATAAGGAAAAAGGTATAATTTCCAAGCAATTTTTTTCATAATCAAGAAAGGACCCTTTGAAACATGCTCAAATGCTTCAATTATTAAAGTGACACTTACCATGAGATCAGACTTATTACCTCATGAAGCAAGACCCATTGTCCTTTCTGGTCCATGCTAGTGGGGTTGATGTTTCTATGTTGCTGATGATGAATGGTGATGTGTGGTGGAGAGGAGGGGCTTTGTCTACTCAATGTGTGCCCGGTTAGTCATCTAGATCAGAGCACTCCATGTCTTCTACTTATGGGCCTCGAGATGTCATATCCTTAGTTACCCCTAGGTTGGGGGGTAACAGGCTCAACACACACTTCTTGTCACCTAATTCATTCATTATCTATGCCATGAACATTTGCAGGTCTTATGAAGGCACATGTACCAAGTCCAACTTGGCATAAGGTAATAGCTAAGGCTTTGGGCTAATGGATGCATCAAAGGCTATAAAGGCTAATGGGTTTAGTTCTAGAACCCTCTTATATGGACTGATGCACAGTAATGTAGCCCCAATGGTGCTACTTGCAACCATCTACTCTTGGTACATGGGGTCGGCTAAAAATCTAGCAATTTTGAGTGCATGATAGAGCTCACCCAATTGTTCTGACGACTCTCGATGCAACAATTGTTGCACTTACAAATTAGATTGGAGCACCTTGACGATGCTTTGAATTGGTTTAGGGGAAGGCCCTAGTTCCTACCCTTGATCACTAGTGTCTATATCTTGGCCCTCCATCTGGGTGGTCAATATCCTATGCTTTACAGACTTCAAGGGTGTCCTAGAGGGGGCTTCCTCTTTGACAAGAGTGGCATTGGTAGGCTACGATGGACTAGATGTGCACCCTTGTGAGTTGGACCCGGTGGTTGGGCTTGGTGCAGTCTGTGTTCGTTCCTCTTATACAAGTGGAGTTTGATCTATAGCGGGGTGTGTATATTTCCCCTAACCCTCTAGTTCTTTACCTACCCCTTGGGTCACACACTCATGCTTCCTCTTTGTCTCTATTTTCAAAATCTCTATGTATTCATTTCATGCATTCCACACCGACTTCGGGGACTAGGCGATGGCATTCTGAATGTCCTACTTGGTAATGCAAAATAGGAGGATTTTGGAAAGAATTTGTTGATCTTTGAGCAGGATGATGAGAAACTTATGAAAGTCCGCTTAAAAAAAAGGTAATCCTCATACCTGTCCAAAGGGTTTTGCAGTATGAGGAAGACTCTCGTAGTTGCCTGAATCATTTAGGTGTACCATTGTTGGAATTCCATGTTGTTCTCACGTTGGACGTTCTTATCCATGTTGTATTGCAACTCATTAAATTTGGGCACAAGGAAAGATTGAGTAACTTGGGTGTTGTACTCCCGACTCAATGGTGGTTGCCACACTATCATTGTGAGCAGGAGTAACACCTAATTGTAGTGAAACTCCTTTCCATGGTCCTACACATACACACAGTCCTGGATGAACCCATTCGTTAAGTATCTACACCAGCACATCTTGATGCCCTAGACACATCGTTCTGCTACCAGGATTACAACCAATGGGCACTCATCTTTTTGGCACTTGTGCATCATCTTACACGCAAGTACCTCCATGCAAAAATGAACTTGGGTACCACTGATAGTTGAAATGACTGCTCCTCTCATTCCTCTATGTGTACCATACTTTCAATACACCTCTTCTTGCAAGGCATCGCATGCCATTACTGTGTCGGTGGGATCCTCCCTTGTTTTAGGAAGGCCCGAGACTTGGCACATTATTTCTATGTTGACTTTGTATGTGCAATCCAGCTAAAGGAATCCTCCATGCAATATGTTGAGTAAGAAACAAACACATGAGTTGATGTTCGTGATGCACCCAAAGTGGGGGACATCCATTAATGTCATAATCCCTGATTTGTAGATGTACTTTCGCCATGGCTTGGAAACCACCTTCCCTCTTTTAGTGATTTTTGTGTAATCTTCGAAGCGCAATTCAAGAAATTGTGCATCATCGTGTATGTTGTAGTCCATGAGCTTGAGGTTGGGAATCATGCCCAGCATGGGTCCTTGGATGTGCACCTCATTGGGGACTTCGACCATGGGCATTTGTGCTTCCTTTACTTCTTTGGTTTTGGGTCACACTTTGGGCTTGTTGCTTGAGGCCATTGCTTTAGTTGTCACTTGGCTTAGTTGCACTTGCTACACTACTACACATTGTTCTCCTAAACTTTTCTTTCCATCTGCTCATGCCTAATATGTAGGAGTAGAGTTCATGGAACGCTCACCACAGACTTGGGGTTTAGCTCACTCTATTATGCACTCGGCTCTATGGTGGAAATGACTTGTTAATGGTGCATTGGGAACTTTAAATACTTGTGCAAGTCACTTCCCTCCATAACTTTTTCTTGCCAAGCTATCCACTTTATTTCGCTGAATTTTTACTTTTTTTCGAGAAAAAAAGTGTGTCTTCATTTCTAAAGAAAAGGAAGTTACAATCCTTAGATGCCCAAGAACAACAAAAAAATATCTGAGAATAGGGATTAAAGAAGACCAAAACTAGACTTGACGACTATAGATTATAATGATAGTTTAATAACTAGAAACTGCCTGCTCAACAAAAGCCACAGATAATAGTTTCAGTGCTACCCAAAAAGAACAATAAATCAGAGGAAAAATTATCTTGCCAGGAGCATAACTCCCCCTTGACATGTTCTTCGATCAACATGTGATCTTTAGAAAAGGAGAGTGCACTTTTGGAAATATCATCAACTCAAGTATTTAACTCTCTAAAAATATTAGCAAACATTAGAGAGTGGAAGGAAAAAGTGGAGTATTTCAGGCTTTGGCCTAAGGCTTCCAGGACCAAATTTGAAAGTTGTAATTGATTATTCATCCACCCAATAGAAAGTTTAGAATCCTCAAAGACCTATAACACCTAAACACTCTTCCTCACAGCCATCTTAAGTAAAGATAATAAGGATTGAAACTCACCAAGGTTATGGGTTCTCACACCAATGTTCACTTTACCTGTATAAAAGTGTTGTTAAAACAAATGTAACACAAACCTGATTCCGCATTTGCCTTCCTAACACACGTCATCAAAATATCACCACATCTGTTGTTTTTTTATCATAACTTCACTTATGACCCCATCCTTATTTGTTTTATTGGTCAACTTATAGCTAGCCAAGAGTGACAAATATTGTTGGGAAATCTTAATTGTATATGGGACTTTGCCTTCAAAGATCCCTGCATTGCATGTCATCCAAATGCCCCAATAGATGAGCATGGGTAGGACCCCCATAGCCTTTAGTGAAGGGCTCATAAAGAACTCTCTGAAGCAAGAGTTCACAGTGTAATTTTTCCATATGTGATGCAAACTCAATGCCTGCTCAATCTCCTTCCAAATCTGCAAGGTATAGGAACATAGAAGAAACAAGTGATTTTTTTTCGCCATCGTTCTTGCAAAGATAACACATATTTGGACCTTGCTTTCCTTGGGTTTGTGAGTGATCCCACATAAGTACATGCCCATATAGAACCAGCTAGAAAAAAAAGCTTGCTCTTTAGGGGACAATGGATTTCCCAAATCTTCGAGTACCACCACTTAATTTTGACCTCTTGATTATTGATCAATGCCCCATATCCCAATTTAGATGAATATGACCCACCTAAGTTCAATAAAACGGACATGTGCCTTTTGTAGTTCATGTACAAAATTAAACCAAGCATGTTGATATTCCACCTCGAGACCCAATTATGCAGGCATGAGCCAAGATTGATTCCAAACGGTTGTAAGATTGGGATTCCCAATGCAACCCAAAGTGCAACGTCCTTCCTCATGAATTCGAGTTATTAGATTATCAGGGAGTAATACATTGTTGTCACAATCGGTACTGGAATATTTTCCCACATGTACATTGGTTCCCTGACCAACTCTCTATGCAATATATTTACTAGTAAGTGGAAATTCCAAGGCTAAGGCTCTCCACTAATTCGAAACGTTGCATGTGGTCTTCTACTCAGGTGGATCCAGTCCAAGATGGTGTTTGGAAATATGTACTTGTCCACAAGTATAGGTCACCACAAGTTATCTCGATTTATAAACACCTAGAGTAATTTGGCAGCCAATGCGCACCTGAATAGAATTATATATTTTAGTCCCCAATGCCCCATGCACTTGGGAAGTGCCAACTTTTTCAACGATATCATATGAGAGCCCAAGTAGTCCTTGCTACTTTTCCAAAGATAATTGAAACACATCTTGCATATACTATTAAGGATATTGATCCGGATTATATGAGTAGAACGAAATGAATACAGATTATTATTAAAATGTGCTTAACACATAATAACAGAGATACAATAAAACTGGTTTCTATTCAATAAAGAAATAAGCTGAAAATGTAAAATGCAGTGGAAAACAAACTTGCTGGAATGGTGGCAGCTTATCTCTAAGAAGAGATGTGAAGATTGTGCTCATTCGCAAGAAGATGAGTACAATGAGGCTCTGAAAGTATTTTTACAATAAACATGGATGCCAAAACCCTATACATCAAAAACCTAACCCTAGGAGATGAAGCGCCAAAAGTCATGTGGACCCCATTGGGGTAAGCTAGTACATCAACTTCATGGGGTCGTAACTTTTACATACGATCTTCGTTTTAGGTGCACGATAGCCCGTTGGAAAGGTCTATCCGAGGACTACACATATTGCCATCATAATTTAAATCTGTATATAATTTAACTATGGCAAGCCTTAAAAACGCTGCTTAGGGCCTCAAAACTGCCCCGAAAGTCGAGGACCCGAAAACAAGGAAAAAATTGCCAAACTGAAAAACTGCCAAAATGATCCAGTTGGAATAGGTGGAAGGCCACCAACATCCATATGGATCAATCCTCCCCCCTTAGGAAACAATGGTCTCCATTGTGTTGAGTTCCCCCATCAGATGAGGAAATTTCTGTTGAATTTGGCCTTGGGTGAGCCACTTGCCTTGGTGCAGGAGATGCCTTGCTTTGACAACTCGATAAAGTTGGACCCTTTGTTGTCGAGTTCCCTTGACTTGTGTGTCCACAATATGATCACTGAATGCTTGTTGCACGTAATCAAGGTTGAACTCTTTTGGTTTCAACTGTTTTGTTATCTCTAAGGGTCTAATAATGGTGGGAAATATGGCTGAAGGAGAGCCACGTTGAACACTGGGTGCAGGCCAAGGAAAGGGGGAATGTTGAGCTCAAAAGCATTTTCTTCCACATCCTTGGTGATGGCGTAAGGTCCATAATGGAGTGGGTGAAGCTTCCGATGGGGCCCTGTAAGGTGTTAGTGCAACCAAACTTTGTCTCCGAACTGAAACTTATGTGGCACCCGGTGTTGATCATGGTGTTGCTTGTACTTGGCATTGGACTTCTGTAAAATATCCTTAACATGTTTTGTGGATGTGTTGGATGCACTTAATGAACCGAGTGGCTTCTTTATCTTCAGTTGGAGCAAGGGCGAATTCGTTCGAGGTGGTTGCAAGCGGTAGTGAAACATCCATGGGATCCAATGGTTAGAATCCCAACCTCGCTTGAAAGGGGCTATGGATGGTTGAGCTATGTAGTGCTCAGTTGTAGCTATGTTGAACAAAGGGAAGACTCTCATCCCATGTGTGGGGGTGCTTGGAATTGTACATGTGCAGGATATGCACAATCATTCGATTGACGACCTCAGTTTGGCCATTTGTCTGGGGGTGGAATGCAGTGGATTTGTTGAGCTTGGTGTCCAGTAGTGACCAGAGGCTCGACCAGAATGTGTTGAGGAACCAACTATCCTGATCTGAGACAATGGTTTGTGGGATTAAAAAATGTACCCATACTCATTCAAAGAAGAGCTTGTCAATGGCCTCTACTGTGATTCTCTTCTTACAGGTGGCCAGAATCACCATCTTGGAAAACTGATCAACAACCACAAAAACACATTTATTTCCCCTCCTAGTGGACGGAAGGCCTGACATGTAGTCCATTGAGATGGATTCCCATGGCCTGTCAGGAGTAGGAAGATGGGTGTACGGGCCCTGTTTCTTAGTGGTCATTTTGGAAATAATGCAGGCAGTGCAGGACCTGGTATACTTTCCCATGTCCTATCGAAGCTTCATCCAGTAGAAATGTTTTTGTAGTACTGCCACTGTCTTTTTGACGGCGAAGTGTACTGCCACCGAACTGTAGTGGGATTCCCAAATCATCTTCACTTGCTTGTTTGATAGAACATAGAGATGGCCCAAATGGCACAACATCCTGTCCTAAAGATGCAAATTAGTGAAAATTGAGTTTGCGCCCAACATTTGGTAGGTGGTGGCGAAGTTTGGGTGTGTCTCATAGAGGTGGGACTATCCGGAGGTCTCATGGCCACAAGAGTCTAGCACTGTGGTGAGTGTCGCTATTGGAGGTCAGTTGAGGCAATCAACAACTCGGTTGGTAATCCATATTTTATAATTGATGTTGAGGTGGAACTGTTACAAGTATGTGGAACACTTCTAATAACGGTCATTCTGCAATTTGCCTTGTGTCTGCATGAACTGCAGTGGCTTATGATTAGTGTGGATGATTGTCTCCTTCCCAAGAATTGAATGTCTCCACTAGTGGCAGGCTTTCACAATGGAGTACATTTATTTGTCCTAAGTAGGGTTCTTACGTCCAACATCTGATAGTGTCTCACTGTGATAGGCCATGTGGTGGTCGTACTGAGTGAGAACGATGCCCACATCATAGTCTAAAGCATCTGTCTCGATCTCAAAGGATTGTTGCAGGTCTGGTAATGAAAGTATTGGGGTTGAGCATAAGCATTGCTTCAAATCATCGAACGCTTTTTGTTGGGATAGGCCCCACACAAATTTTGCCTTACCACCACCCTGGTTACTTGGCTAAGGGGCCATGCAATATGGGAGAATCCCAACATGAACCTGCAATATAAATTGACAAGGCCCAATAATATTTGAAGCTAAGTGAGTGTGGTTGGAGCTGGCCAGTCACGAATGACCTGGATCTTGGTTGGATCCACATGTACACCATGTTGATCAATGTTGTATCCTAGGTAATGGACCCTGTCCATGCCGAAGGAGCATTCTTCCAAGTTGGCATATAGTTTGTGTTGCCACAGGGTGTGCAGAACCTGTTGAATATGTTGCAAGTGTTATGCCCAAGTCTTGTTGTAGATGAGGATGTCATCCAGATACACCACTACAAAACTATTGGTGAATGGTCGCAGGATATCATCCATCATCCTCATGAAAGTTGTTGGAGCATTTGTCAAACCAAAGGGTATGACCAACCATTCAAAAACACCTTATTTTGACTTGAATGTGGTCTTCCATACATTTGTTTTTTCTATTGGGACTTGGTTATAGCTAGAATTCATATCAATATTATTGAAGTATTTGGCCCCCGTGATTTGATCAAGGAGGTCATCGATTAGGGGAATCGGGTACCGATTTCTGACTGTGATTTTATTCAGAGCTCGGTAGTCAAGGTAGGGTCATCAGGTCTCGTATTTCTTTTGTACCAACACAATTGGGCTCCCACAAGGCGATGAGCTAGGATGGATGTGCCCCTTGTGGAGCAATTCTTGGATCTACCACTTGAACTACTCACTCTCTATCAGAGAGTGAAGGTAGACTAGCCCATTGGGCAACGGTGCATTGGGGGTCAGATCGATGGGATGCTTGACTTGACCGTGCAGAGGTACCCCAGTAGGTGAGGAGAAGATATTTGAGTATTCTTCCACGACCTTATCCACTTGCTTTTGTTGTGTGAAGAGGTCGGTCGCAGAGGCCGTGGATGTGGTTGTGATCTTTTTCTCACTCTAAGAGAAAATCACGAAGAAGACAAACTTCCTAGTCTGAGAGATGACCTTCATGCATTGCTTGGCAAAGATCAAGGAAATAACAATAGGTGGGACTGCCTCGAGTATCCCGTACAATTTCTTGTTCAAAGTAATAATAACACTGCGAGACCTAGACTCATATACAACATGACGTTTCCATAAATATGCTTGGCCCAAAATATCATTACAAACTTCGAGAGAAGCAACATCACACAATACCTCATCTTTGAAGGGCTTGATGTCATAGGACAGGTGGCACTGTTGGTTGACGCAGAGATCACTTCCTTGGCGGAGCCATCCAATGGTGTAGGGTTGAGGGTGTGGCGTTGTCAGCAGGGCTAGCTGCTTAACGACCTCTGTTGAGATGAGGTTCTTTTGTCTACCACTATCAATGATGACGTGCAGCGGGGTACCCTTCACCCACATTTGTGAATGAAAAAGGCGCTCGCCTTCCTCTGGCTCATATGATTGACCGGGATGGAACTTGGTGGTAGCAACGGTAGCATTGGATCCTGCATCAATGATCTGTCTCCCCCTTTCTTGTTATGTCTTAGAGTCGAAACCTGCATCTGATTTAGAGGCTTTCACCTCAAACACTAGCGACTGCTTTGAGCGGCAATAAGCAGTGTTATGCCAGGGTCTCTTATGGAAGTCGCACCACTTCCCAGAATCTTTCTTTGTCTTTCTGGTGTCCTTCTTTACTTGCGGCTTGAACTGGTTTTTCTGAGACTGTCCATATTTTCTCTATCCTTTGTTCTACAGGTTGGGGCCACCCTTTCCTTGCTTTTGTTGTGAGGGGTTCCCAGGCCCAAATTGTCACGTCTTTTGTTTAAGCTTCTACTCGATTTTGACGGCACATCGATAGTCCCTGCCCAAGGACGAGATATCCTACACCCTTAGGAATCAATGGTCTCCATTACATTGAGTTCCCCCATCAGATGAGGAAATGTTTGTTGAATTTGGCCTCGAGTGCGCCACTTTCCTTAGTGCAGGAGTTGCCCTGCTTTGACAACTCTAAAAATCTGGATCCTTTGTTGTCGAGTGCACTTGACCTGTGTGTCCACAATCTGATCACTCAATGCTTGTTACACACAATCAGGGTTGAGGTTTGTTGGTTTCAACAATTCTTTTATATCTGAGGTGTCTAATAATGATGGGAAATATGGTTGAAGGAGAGCCACGTTGAACACTAGGTGCAGGACAAGGAAAGGGGGAATGTTGAGCTCAAAATCATTGTCACCCACAGCCTTGGTGATGGTGTAAGGTCCATAACAGAGTGGGGAAGCTTCCAATGGGGCCCTGTAAGGCGTTAGTGCAACCAAACTTTGTCTCCCACCTGAAACTTATGTGGCACTCGGTCTTGATCATGGCGTTGCTTGTACTTGACATTGGACTTCTGTAAAATATCTTGAACCTATTGGTGGATGTGCTGGATCCGCTCAATGAACTGGGTAGCTTTTTCATCTTCAGTTGGAGCATGGGAGGAGTCGGTCGAGGTGGCCGCAAGGGGTAGTGCAAGATCCATGGGACCCAATGGTTAGAATCCAAACCCCACTTGAAATGGGTTGTGGTCTGTTGAGATATGTAGCCCTCGGTTGTAGCTATGTTGAACATAGGGAAGACTCTCATCCCATGTCTGGGAATGCTTGGAATTATATAAGCGCAGTATATGCACGATCATTCAATTGACGACCTCAGTTTAACCATCTGTCTGGGGATGGAATGCAGTGGATTGGTGAGCTTGGTGTCCAGTAGTGACCAGAGGCTCGACCAGAATGTCATGATGAACCGACTATCCCGATCTGAGACAATGGTTTGTGGGATTCCAAAATTTACCCATACCCATTCAAAGAAGCTCTTGCCAGTGGCCTCTATTGTGATGTTTTTCTTATAGGTGGCCAGAATCGCCATCTTGGAAAGGCGATCAACAACCACAAAAACACAGTCATCCATCTTGGTGGACGGAATGACCAACATGTAGTCCATTCAGATGGATTCCCATGGATTGTCAGGAGTAGGCAAAGGGGTGTACAGGCCCTATTTCTTAGTGGTCGGTTTGGAAATAGCACAAGCAGTGCAGGACATGATATACTTGCCCACATCATGTTGAAGTTTCGGCCAGTAGAAATGATTATGTAGTACTTCCAATTTTTTTTCGACGCCGAAGTGTCTTGCCACCAAATTGTAGTAGGCTTCTCAAATCAGCTTCGCGCGCTTGCTTCATCGAACACAAAGATGGCCCAGATGGCACAACAGCTCATCCTGAAGATGGAAATTAGTGACAATTGAGTTTGCGCCCAACATTTGGTAGGTGATGGAAAAGTATGGGTCTGTCTCATTGAGGTGGATCCATCCGGAGGTCTCATGGCCGCAAGAGTCTAGCACTGTGGTGAGTGTCACAACTAGAGGTCGGTGTTGGTTGTGGAGCCTGATTATCTTCCTAATTCAAAGGTCTTTTACTTTCAGCCGTGTTTATACCCCATGAAGTATTTACACCCCAGAAGTATGTACACTCTTCCACGCGGGGGAGTGCAAAGGGGGGGTACCCCCTCCCCCCAAAGGAAAAATTGCCTTGTAAATGTATATTGTAATTTCATTGTAAATCTGGACCGTTCATTATAAGGTTGCAGATCTAACGATAGAGATTATGTTAGGGTTTTTTGCCCTAGAAGGAAACCCTCTTTTATGAGGGAAATGTATTGCGGCTATGGTTGATGGCAAATATTGTATTCTGAGAGAGGAGACTGTGAGAGAAAGAAGAGGAAGTTACAGCGGGTTTTGTTGTAGGTTTTATCCCTTCATTTGCTGGATAATAATAAAGGAAGGACCTGGCAATTTCTCTGGTGGACGTAGCCCACACTGGGTGAACCACGTAAATTTGTGTCTCTCTTGTATTGTGTATCCTTTTTGTTTTGTTTCCGCATTTGTTTTATTTTATTGCTCCACGGTCCTGTTTTTCTAACAGTCGGCTGAAGCAATCAACAACTCGGTCGGTACTCCCTATTTTATACTTGATGTTGAGGTAGAAATGTTGCAAGTATGTGGACCACTTCTAATGGCGATCATTCTGCATTTTTCCTTGTGTCTGCATGAACTGCAGTGGCTTATGATCAGTGTGGATGACTGTCTCCTTCCCAAGAATGTAATGTCTCCACTGGCGGTAGGCTTACACAATGGAGTACATTTATTTGTCATAAGTAGGGTACTTACGTACAACATCTGATAGTGTGTCACTATGATAGGCCACGTGGTGGTCGTGCTGAGTGAGAACAGTGCCCACAACATAGTCTGAAGCATTTGTCT